>JAULBY010027340.1:0-16654 GCA_032358315.1 Ophiocytium majus | reverse complement strand
TCAAGTCTCGCACCTACCGAAGTGCGGATTCCATCATAGAGATGTGGTGCGTTCAAGTGGGGGCTGCAGGCACCGTGGCTGAAGCAGACTTACTTGTATTGGAGTGGTATATACATGTGCAGTGTGTGTGGTGCCAACTTGTAGCATGGCACCGCAGCACCTGCCTCTCGCGCGCTGCACACGGTCTCCCACACACGCCCCCGCGCCCCACACCAGCACCAAGCCTGCTGCTGGAGCCACCAGTTTATGACATGCACGTAGGACTTTTATGTGCTTTAGAAGTAAGTATTGCTGCGCTAATGCCGTTTACCGTCTGCCCGTGCGTGCGTTGCAACCGCAGGCAGTGAGCACAGGGGGGGCGCTGCCGGGCGGGGCGACGTGGGTGCCGCGCGACGCGTTTGAGTACCTGGGGCGGCGCCTGCGGGAGCTCAGCGAAGCACAGGTGGCCGTCATTCAAAAGGTGAGGCATATGTCAGCCGTAGATACATGATTGCATGTGTGCACCGGCCTGTACTGCGGCATGAATGGAGAAGAGTCGGCTCTGCGGCCTGCCCTGCGGCGGCATGGCGCTCAGTGCGCACAGCAGTGGCGTGTGCGGATAGGCGCCCAGGTTGCGGGCAGGTTGATCCACCACTGGGACGGCAGTACGCCAGTGTGAGGTTGTAGCCTGGACTGTCATGGCGATAGCATGCCATGCTCTGCAAGTCTTGCATCACAGCACGAGTGTGAGGGTAAATATTGTTGTGCGGGTCCCGGTGGCGTGTCGCCTTGGGATGGGCTGTGACCACAGTAGCGGCAAGAGCAGTGGCGGCAGAATGGACCGGAAGCCGTGTGTGTTTAGAACGCTGGGTGGCGGCCAAGCTTGCAGGGTGTGTGCGTCATATTCATAACTGATTTGGCTGGGGCATGGACCTATGAGCAAGGTTACGCAGGTTCATCCGTAACAGGCTATCACTGCCTGCAGTAACCAACACATGCATCATCGCTGCTACTTCAACAAACCATGTGTGGATTCGCTTGCAGCGGCAATCGACCTCCAGGTGATCACATTCACACACACACTCCTATTGTACGGGCCTGGCTCACCTGCTGCCGCTCTATGCGGTGCATGCCTGCGTTGGTGGCGCTGTTGCTTGCTCCCCTCATGCCGTGGCCCAGGTGGCCATGGTGCCGGTGCGGAACAGCAGTCCCTTGCGGCCGACGGCCGTCTTTTGGGCGGCCAGCCGGCCAAGGTACCGCGCCCTGCTGGACTATGCACACGCGGAGGTGAGTGTCGCCGGCGTTCACATCTCGTGTGCTCTTGTACGCACGCGTCTTGTGCCTGCTCACCACCGCCACACCCCTCCCAGTTTGTGGGCTGGAGTTGTGTAGGTAGATACACAGGTGTGGGTGTGAGGTTGACTTCAATTATGCAACCCGTGAAGAGACCTGGTAGGCTCAACAACGCGCAGTGTACTCACAAGTATCCATAACGAAGTAGTTGAAGTAAATACTTGCAAGTATGCACGTACTTCTGAAGTACATGGTCGCATGTACAGTACAAACACTGTGGCACGTGTAGATGAGCATCCCAATGAACGTGCGTGCGCCTCTCGCCCACCGCCGTCCCACTGCCACAGGATTACACCAAGAATGGCTACTTCTTCCTGTGCGTCGTCGGCGTGAAGGACGAGCCCTCGCCCAACAGCCTGGCACAGGTGAATGTGCTCAGCAGAAACATGTCAGACAGCAGCCGCAGCAGCAGCAGATGTTAGCAGCAGCAGCACGGCTGGAGTTGGTCAACAGCCCTTGCGCACCCTTGAGTGCACATCATAGGAGTACTGGTAAAGCATTCATGGTGCAATGGCCGCTTGGCAGTGGCATGTATGCTCAGCAGCGGCAGCGGTGCTTGGCAGCAGCAGCGCCGACGCCTCTGCTGCAATACTGTGGTGGCATGCGCTCACAGAGGCCTTTGCAGCATTACACGCCTGGGTAGAATGTGCACGTGGGCGCCGGTGCCGGCGATGCCTCAGTTAAAAATGCCGCGGCAATTGCGCCTATTCCCACCGTGAAGCGTGCCGTTCACCGGCACCTGTGCAGCGTTAGAGCGCCTGTATGAGAGCCGGTGTACAACAGTGTCATGCAACTCATGGTGTGTGAAAATGGTAACGACGGCGTCTTTTGCAGGCGTTTTTGAGCAACTACACGCGCTGCCGGCCCGAGGTGGCGCCATTCCGGCGCGAGTACATGGGCCTGCTGGAGGAGCTGCAGGTGCGTGCACACCCACCCACACCACAACGGCTCACCCCACCGCCTGCGCCATTAGCAGTGGGCCTGCCCCTGTATACTAGGGCAGCACCCTCCTGTGCACCTGCGGCAATGCAGTCACAGGCTGCGGTGCCTCCTGCCACAGCTGCGCCGCCATGCACCTCAGAGGCTGCTGTGCCTCCTGCCACCGCTGCGCCGCCTTGCACCTGCGGAAGGCCCGCCTGAGAGGTAGGCATGATAACGAACACCAGTTTCATTGACTCATGGCTTCTACAGCTGCTGGTTCGCGACGGTGCGTGCTTGTGGCGTGCGGCATGGCGGATTAGCGCATGTGATCTCTCTTATCGAAAGTACTTCAGTACTTGTGGCATGCTGCAGGAAGTACGCATTTCTACTTCAAAAGCAGTACGGTATGTGTGTAGAGTGGCTCTGTTGCAGCAAACATGATGATCGAAGACACCAGTGTGTTGGTACAAGGCTTCAGGCAAGGGTCGTCAGTCATGGCGGGGTGTGCATGCCTGACAAGGCCCCACCATACGGCACCAGTGCGTGGTGCCTCAGGCTTTGCGCCAAGGCACCGCCTCCAACTCAGCATCTGGTGCGTTTTGTCCCGCAAAAGACATGTAACTGCGGATGTTGCACTGGTACCTGTTGTTGGTACCCACCATATTGCATTCACAGATATGAAGTACTTCTCGAAGTACTTCGAAGTAGGTAAGATGGTCAAGCGGAGTCACAACAGCAGACCCCGAGTATCTCCCAAGAGTAGACTTACTGTGGGCAAAATGACTGAGACTGAGATCGGTTTTGCCCCCCCCCCCCCCTCCTTCCTTGCACGCCGCCTTGCGCCGAGCAGCGGGTCATTGACAGGGTGGATACCGACCTGCAGGAGCAGCTCCAGAAGGTGGCCTTCCTGTACCGCGACGCAGACTTTGCCCTTGTACGGCCCGGCGACGTCTTTGTCATGGACAGCACGGCGAGTTTCAACTTCAAGAACAGCTTCAACTTGTGCTACAGCGCACTTATTGGAGCGAGTCACGCCATGTCGTGCTTCACCGTGTGGCTTGCTGCAGGAGAGCACCACAATACCACAGCCGCCGCGTCCCCCTCATGTGACATCTGTCCAGCAACTGTCGCCACCGCCGCCACCACTTCCAGCACCATCCCCAAACACTCGCCTCCGCCTGCTATAACTGTGGTCCCGGGCGGCATGCGCTGTAACTGCCACCAACTGTTCCTGTGCTCACAGGAGTATGTGGGCTAGTGCAACACCATCCCACACACGTGTCTCAGCCTTAGTGTAACTGCCGCCAAACTGTTCTGTTCTGTGCTCACAGGAGTATGCAGACTAGTCCAGCACTATCCCACACTCGCGCCTCAGCCCCAATGTAACTGCCGCGTTCTGTCCTGTGCTCACAGGAGTATGCGGACTTCTTCACCCCGCCGCGCGCGTGCCCGCGCCTGCGCCACCTGCACTGGAGCCTGGGCGCACGGCTGTGGAGCGAGGCACTGGAGCGCACGTACCACCCGCGTGGCGAGCCGAGGGCAACCATGCGCAGCCACTCCATGCAAGGTTGAAGTTGGTGCATGGAAGTTGAAGTAGTCAGAGTTGTAGTTATGGAGACTCCTCACACGTGCCGACCATGTGCAGCCGCTCCATGCAAGGTTGAAGTTGGTGCTGCGGTACACACACAGACAGCTCTCTTCCTGCCACTGTTGTGTGTGGTGGCTGGAGTCCGCATTACCATGCGCAGCGGCCTGTCCCCACACCGAAGTAACTGCAACTTGAAGATGAAGTAGGCATGCACGCACATGCAGTCGCATGTTATGACACGCTTTCTGCCCGCACCTCGCGCGCCGTGCTGTCACCGCTCTCGCTCTGCTGGACAGAGGTGGTTGCGGCGCGCAAGATCCTCTTCACCCACGAAGTCGCCAACGGCCACCAGGTGCGCAACACCTGCGCCGCATTCGGCACACATACCGTCTTGTTCCTAAGTAATCGCACAGGCGGACACTTTAGGAGGTTTAAATCGATGGAGGGGGCAGGGGAACCAGCACTCAAACAACTACACGAGTGCTGCCATTTCGGCAACAGGAGCCGTGGCTACACTGCTGTGGACGCTACTGACCTCATCGTTTTGTCCAGGAACTCATTTCACAACAAGTGTGGGACCAACAGTACAACTAGTCACCACCGTGGAAAAACATGTTCTGGTGTGGCAGCCGCGGATGCTGGCGCCCGGTGGCTCCTCCCAGGTCTACCGGGAGCTTACCCCATACGTGCAACTCAAACCACTCTGTGCTCCGGTTGCCAGTCTCACGCACTCATCACTGCATGCTACGCGCTGCACGCACCAAGTGCACATGTGCAGCACGCCCTGTGTCTCCAAGTGCGACAACAGACTCAGCAAACTTGGGCACGGCCTACGTCTTTGTCTGTTTGTGCGCTTGCACGCACGTTGCTCGCTGCTGCTGAGCACAGGTTGAGTTGCGCCCCAAGCTGCGGGAGGGCGCGGAGGAGCTGCTGAGCAGCCTCAAGGTGCTGGAGGTGCAGGTGCGGGCTGCTACTGTACTCTCACCTGGGCCTGGCGACTGTGCTTCTAGCCTACTACCACCACTATGTTTGTGAATAGGTCTCTACGGGGCTGGGCATGTGGCATAGTGCGTAGTACTTGTACTAATCCCATATGATTGCCACTGCTTCTCGCTGGCTAGCATGGCCTGGGCCCTTGCACGGCCACAAGTGCAAACTAGTGAAACCACTCCCGTGTCGCTCTGCCGCGACCGCACAACTTGTGAACACATGCGTCGAGCCACCAAACACGGCCTTTTGATCACTGCCTCTGGCCATGTCAACCCCGCCGCTTGAATGAATCGTCTTCTATGGTAACGCGTGCACACGCGGCATCCATCCGCAAGCATGCGCCACCCGGCCACGCCAGCATGCCCAACTGCTAGCCCCCCCCGCACTTGCATTTGCACTTTGGCGGACCAAAACCTTACACGCTACCGAGTCGCATCACACTGCGAAAATTATATATACCGGTACGGTACTAGTACACTGCCTATACTTCGAAGTTCTAGAATATTATAATATACTTCGAAGTACTTCAAAGTGGTATGACTTCAGCTCCATCAGGTCTGGCGCTCAGCGTCTGTGATCCCCACCGCCCTGCGCATGACTGACTGTCTCCCTATGCCGCGCCATGGCAGGACGTGAACGTGGAGCGCAGCTTCGATAGGCGCAGCGTCACGGAGCCCGTGCCTTGCGCGGCCGTCACACTCGCCGGCGATGCTCAGCCCACCCTGCTCATCACGGGGTCCACCGCCTTCTTTGAGGTGACCGTGCGCGTGCACCTGTGTCCCTCTGGGAGTTGCTCGTCTGCAACAGCTGGCACCATGCTCGTTGCACAGCTGCTGGGGGGTGACTCATGCTGCTGACAGCTGCCTAGGCAAAGGCAGTGCTGTGCCCAGTTGACCTATGCCCCAGCTGGGCCACATGTGCTGAGTTTGGAGCAAAGACGTCAGCCCTGGCAGGGGCTCTCTGTGTTCCCCTTCAAATCAGCTTATACCTGCTTTGGGCTGCTTTACATGTCTAGATGTTGTGGTGGCATTTGCTAAAAGGCCCGAAGCAGTTGGCGCTGCGCTGCGTTCCAGCACTTGCCACGCTTGTCGTGTGCACTGTGGTGCTGCACCCACAGCAACGCCATGCTCTCACGTGCTGTGCTCATAGCAACCCAAATGTTCCAGCGCTTCGCATGCACCACCCACACCGCGCCACACCCGCCTGCGCGCCGCCATAGCAGCTCCTATGCCAGCACTGCATACAGAGGCTTCCCTTTGCTCTCACATTGGTGCCCAGCGCCGCTTGCATGCTCAGCGCATAGCCATGCGCCTCTGCGCACCGCTCTGTGCGCCTATTTTGGCGCACACGCATAACTCGCGCGCGTGACAAGCCAGAGGGTGCCGCTTGCATGCTCAGCACATGACCACGCGCCTCTGCACACCGCTCTGTGCACGTATTTCTGGCGGACACGCACAACTTGCACGCGACGCAAGCCAGAGACCGACAGAACCGCCCCTCACACCCTTGGCATTCATACTGCGCCTCTTACTGCCATGTTGCGTGTGGCGGCGCACCGTGGGCCCGGTGCAGGTGGGCAAGTACCTGGCGGAGCTGCTACTGACAGAGCCCACGCCAGACCAGCGCATCTCCTACGGGCACTACATGGCGGATACCGTCGACCAGCTGCGGACGAACGGTGGGTGGGCGGCGCTGGCACCTACAGGCGCGGTAGTGGTCAGCACGAGTTGCGGTGTGCGGCGAGCGGCACCACCACGGCCGCTCCCTGGCGGCAAACAGAGCACGGAAGGAGCACCCCATGGGCGCGTGACGCCTTGGCGCTTTCGAAGAAGCAACACCTCGCCTGGGCAAAACTGCCCGCACACACAGCACTGCGCACGGCGCACCCCATTACAACCACTACAAGCGCTCTCCCACGCCATGCCTCAGCAACCCACACACACACACACACCCGCACCCGCGCATGCCACAACCACTACAAGCGCTCCCCCACACCTTGCCTCACCAACCTACTGCATCTCCTCCCTCCCCCTACGCACCCGCGCATGCAGGCGTGCAGGAGCTGATTTTGCGGGACCTTCCCGACATGCGCGCGAGGTACAAGGCGGATGCGTCCACGCTGTACTTTGCGGCGTGCCTCGCGCAGGGGGCAGCGCGCAAGTGGCTCGCGCGCGTGCGCATGAGGAGGGCCGTGCAGGCAAAAAGGGCGGTGGAGGAGGAGAGGCGGGCGGCCGAAGAGGAGGCGCAGCGCAGAGGTACGGACGGCAAGAAAGCAAATACTATATAGTATAAGCGAAGATACTACGTAGTACTTCAGACGTATTAACTCGACCAACGTGAACAGCAATAAGTACAAAGGGTAAACAATTTAACCTTTCGATCTGATCTGGCAGAAATAGGTGGCCGTCACGGCCCTGTGGGGGAGGTGTGGAAGCCAGTTATGAGTTCCGTCCGGTGCCTATTGCCCCGCCCCGCCACTTCAGGTCAAATTGGAGTTGCAGTTCCAAATGACAGCTGAAACTCACCTGCTTGAAATGGTTTTCGTGATCGAACAGGTGGACTGCGCCTCGCTGGGTACATCCAACCTGCTTGGCCAGAAATTGCTGGATGTTGGTGAGTTACAGCCTCCATCTGTAACCTCTACTCCAACCGGAGGGGGGGGGGGTAGACAGGCAGTGGACGGTTACATGTGAATATGAACACTGCGGCTACCGCAGACATACTTGTATGGGAGCATTGATAGGTATGTGTACACCTAGTGTCGCCAATAACAAAGTGGAGGCAGATGCTCATCGATGTGCTCCCTCTCATTTTGCGTGCGGCTGCACACGCCGCCGCCATGGCGCAGCGACAGCGGCGCCCCAGGCTTGCCATACCGCATGCTCTCACTGCTAGGGAGGATGGCAGTCACCCTTCAGGCCTGTGCAGTGCCGCTGAGCACTGCCGTGTGCGTGTGGCCCACATGTATGCTGGCACGGCCTGCGCTCACCTTACAGATGTCCACTGACAGTGCCCGCGCCTGCGCCTGTCGCCGCCTCTGCTGCAGCCGCCTCGGCCAGCATGACACCCGCATAGTACACGTTTGTTACAGCTCCCATGTGGTCACCCACCCATACTCGTATTGGTATACTACCTCTGAAGTACTTGAAAGAACTACATAGTACTTCACACACCGTGTATCCAGGTTTCATGTGCGCACCTATGCCGGGCCCACACACCCTCCGCCCCCCCGTACCACCGCAGCCACAGCTCGGCCAATGACTGCGGAGGAGCGTGCCGCCCTGGCACGCGAGTATGCGGCAGAGGCATACTCGTACTAGTATACCACCTCTGAAGTACTTCGAAGCACTACATAGCACTACCAATACCGTGTATCCAGGTTTCATGTGCAAACCTAAGCCGCGCCCACACCCCCGTACCACCGCCGCCGCAGCTCGGCCAATGACTGCGGAGGAGCGTGCCGCCCTGGCGCGCGAGCGAGCGGCGGAGGAGGCGGAGCTTGCGGCCTCCCTCTTCAAGCTGCCGCCGGTGGACAGCGGTTCAGCCACCGGGCCGCCACAGCCGCAGCAGCGGCGGCCGCAGCAGGGCGGCGCAGCGGGCGGTGACGCTAGGGACTCTGGGGACGCCAGCTTTGAGAGGTGAGAGGTACGAGCGGGGGTGGTGGCGGGCGCCTTTGGCAAGTGCCTGCTTGCTTCCATGATAGTGCCAAAAAAATTGCAGATTTCGTAAATGCTGGTGTAGTATTACGTAGTATGTTTACCGAAAAAGAAAGCTGCAGAAGCAAAGCCCTTAATCCACCAATCTGGCAGCAACGTGGTGCGTGCAGAATAACTCCCCAAGGTCTTTCACTTTCCGGTTTGTGGTTATTTTATTATGACTTGCCCTCTGCCAACCTGCAGTTGCGCTGACGCCGTGACAGCTTCCCCCGCCCGCCTCAGGCCATGCACCGCCACCGGCTCAGCACCCAGCATCCCATGTGCATCACCAACTCCCTGCACTGTGGTTTGCACCCCCCATGCTACCGACCCTCACCCACCTCACTCTGCTACACCCGTGCTGCGTCTCAACTGCACCCCCCACCCAACCACCGCCCAAACCGGTGAGCAGGGCTTTTGACAATGCGGCGGCCCGTGAGACAGAGAAGGCCGCGGCGAGCGCCCTGGCGCAAAAGTTTGCGGAACTGGCGCCAGAGCCCGGCAGCGGCGCCGCGCTGACGCAGCGGCTGGCGCAGAAGTTTGGCGGGCTCGAGGCGGCCTCAGAGAGTGGGTATGAGGGGTCTGAGGCCGATACGGACGGTGAGAGATGGTGTTAACTGCCATGTAACTGCCATGTAACTGCCGCCAAGTTGTCAATTTTTTTAAATAAACAATTGTGGAGAGACGTTTTGACCAGCTCTGTTGGGAACGTCTGGGGCTGAGGTTGGTGGCCTGATGGAAGGGCTGCAGTGCCATGTGACATTGGTGTGGAGGATTGAAACCGAAACTGCTGCTGTACACGTGCCACAGAGTTGCCTGTGCTGTCACAGCACCTGCCTACAAAACTGCTAAGCTGAGCGGCGCACATTCCAGTGCTTGCGTTGCGCCGGCCAGCACACACCGCAACTGCAGGTCAGCCTGCACACACACACGTACGCCGCAAACTGTGCACGATTGCGGTCACACCTTCCCCCAGATGTTACGTGTGCTGCCACCGGCGGCAAACCTCTCAGAAAGGTGGCACGTCGGACTGCAGTGGCCCCACCCTGAAACCACCGGCCCACTTGCGCCGCCGTGTTCGTATGCTGTTTGCTGTTGGGTGTGTGCATCTCAATTCATCTCCTCTCCGGTGCAGGTTTCCAACAGGATAGGAGGCAGCCACAGGAGCAGTGGCCAGCCGCCGCCGCCGCGCCCCCTCCCCCCCTGGAAGTGTTGGACACAGTGAGCCTTCACTCCTACCAGGAAGAGGAAGACGAGGCAGAGGGAGAGGGAGAGTACTCTGAGGTGCGCCGCTTGCGCCTGCGGCCACACACACTCGCTGCGCGCGTCGATGGTGCCATGGCGGGGCGGGGGCGGGTGTGCTGGCTGCTGCATGTCCACAGGTTCACTGCGTGAAAAAGGGCATGCGCAACATGGTGTGGGCATGATTTTTGTGTTTTGGGCAAGTCACAAGCTGCGTGTACGACCGCGAGATGGGTGGCGTTTTTGGTGGCCCGTGTACGAGGCAGCCCTGCAGGGGCACAGTAAGTGGCAGCGCGGCGGGAGGGGGCGTGTGTGCACTGGCTGCTGCAGGTCCGAAGCTTCGCTGCGTGAAAGGGAATGCACACCATGGTGTGGGCATGATACTGTGATTGGCCCTTTTGGGCAGGCACAAGCTGTGCATGCGTGGCCCGAACCAGTTGGGGGTGACATCTTTGGGGGCCCGATTGCGAGACAGTTCCGCACGGGAACCGTTACTGGCGCGGCCGCAAGAGGTGCCGCGCTTGGTCAGCAGAAGCAGGTGGCGCCATGCGCCACACGCTTCAGCATTTATTTTGGCAGCCCTGCAAGCGCTGATGGCCTGTGTGTAATGGGTGCACTCCTGCACTCTTGCTGTCACCATCTACCGCTGCTGCAACCGATGATGACAGATGACAGACATGCACATGGTGTCTGGTTCTGCCACGGCCGCCGCTTTAGCTGACAGCAGCTGCCGTCAACTCCATGGGCAGCGCGCGAAAAAATAAACTACTACTAGTAGTATGGCAACATGCCTACACGACTCGCTCGTCCGCACTCCGCTGCTGCCGCCGCCGCTACACGTACTGCTGAGCAGAGCGGCTCATACGACGGCGCTGAAGAATCATCGCAGGTCGTCGATGAAGGCGAAGAAGACGATGAGGAGGAGGAGGAGGAAGAGGAGAGCACCGGGCCCGCGCGGCGCCGCAGGCAAGCACTGCTGTTACTTGAAACTACAAGTATACCTGTGCCACTACTATACTACGTAGTACTTCAGAAGTATGTATATTGAGGTATACGGTGTACTACTAGTATGTGTGCTGGCATGCATGTGTCATGGGCTCTTGCACGCCCCCAAGTGCAAATAAATAAAACTACTAGCATGTATCTGAAGTATATAGTGATATTCCAGCATTATGTCACATAACTTATGCGACACAAAACGACAAGGTCGCTAAGCGCAGCAAGTGGCCATGGCTGGGGCAAGATGACAGGCCGGAGCCCGTGGGGTGGTTTATCCACCTGGTATGCGTCGCTGCCATAGATGCTGCAGGTACACACGGATTCCCGCTGCGTGACATTTTCACTCACACGTCATACTACAGTCACGCGCGCCCTGACTTGTCCCAGCTGGCAGCGCGCTGCTGCTGTGATGTATGGCGCCATTGCAAGTGTGCAGGAGTAGGCATTTGCCTGAGAGCATGACATGGCAGCACCGGCTATTATCCCCTTACACACATAGCCCCATCATAGCAGTGCTCTGCTCGCGTAACGATGAACATGTGCAGCCAGTGGCAGCCTGGGGGCTGTCGGCATTTGGAAGCGGCATCCATGGCTGCAGTGCCGCATGCCTCGATGTGCTACCTGCGTCCGCCACTTTGGTACCGTTTGTGGAGGCTTCAAAAGCAAGTCATACCCCTCACTGTTTTGCATCGTCAGCTATAGCGAATGCTAGGTAGAAGTGCTGCTGTAGTACCTCTGTACACCTCTGAGTGGCTCCAGAAGTAATGCCCCCCCCCCACACAGAGAACTTACCCGGGTAGCTACTCAGACATGGCATGCAGGAAGTTATTATGTACTTCAAACTTTGATATACCAGTACTTCATACTTCAGTACTTCTGACAGTGTATATCGAAGTGTATTTACCTGGTATACATACTTTGAACTACTGGTACTATTTATATTTGCACACGCCCATGCGCATGTGGCCTGTGCTGCTGAGCAGGAGGCGGCACGGCGACGACGATGAGTCCATTGGCGACGAAACTCAGGAGTCTCAAGAGGGGGATGGCGAAGAGGATGGAGAGGAAGAAGAAGAAGAAGAAGATGATGATGATGTCGCCTCGGAGAGTGGCAGCGCTGTGTCAGAGGAGCGGGGGGACTTGCCAGCGGTACGTGCTTTGTGCGCTGTGGCAACGCACGTATACATACTGCTGTAGGTTTGTTTATTTGCACTTGTGAGCGTGCAACGGCCCAGGTCATGCAAGCCAGCACGAAGCAATGGCAATCATATACTTCGAAGTATGCCATATGCCCGGCCCCGTATAGACCCACTCACTGCAGTAGTTACTACGGTATTCATATACTTCAAGAGTATACTGCTAGTAGGATGAGAGCTTGCGATGGTGCTGCAACCTCCACTGATGACCCGCAGCAGTGGCCACTGTTTGCCAGCCCACACCGGAAAACAGCGATGGTGCATGGGTACCCCACTCGTCAATGCTGCTTGCCATGCCCGTGCAGCCGACCTTGCAGCCAGCCTCTTCACACCCCAACTATTAATAACCTGCCTGGCAGGTCGAAACCTAGCCTGCCGGTGGCTCAGGCTTACTAGCGGCAGTTCTTGGTCTTGCTTGAGGAAGGTTGTGAGTCCGCGTACATGCTGCTGGGCATGTACCACTCCTTCATGCACGCTGGCAATGCGTGGCTTGTGCCCTTGCACGCCCACAAGTGCAAACAAATAAACATTAAATTTATGTACTAACCTGCCGTTACTGCATCCTGCTCTTGGCTGCTGCTGGTGTGCGTGCACAGCGCGGTGGCGCTGTAGTGGAGGCGGATGACTTTGTCCGCAGCCCCAAGGGCGCTAAGGGCGCGACTCTCGGCCCCAGCAGAGACCTGTGGGAGGACCCTGACCAAAGGGCTGTGCGGGAACGGGAGCAGGCACAGGTGCGTTGCGCTGCAAAGTAGGTGTACCGGTACTTCAAAATTGAAGTTGGTATGATGCTGCACACAGTGTTGGCGCGGCCGCCCGCGGGCGGTAACAGCCACGCCGCTGTGTGCATGCGGGCGCCAAGGCCTAGTTTCGCCTTTGAAGTTGCAGCAGAGAGCTGCGGGAGGACGCTGATTAGCCTACTGCGCGTGAGCAGGGGCAGGCGCAGGTGTGTTTGCATTGCACTTTGCAAGGATACACAAACCTCAACTCTGAATTTCGTGTGATGCATACAGCGCCGCGCACGGGGCAGCGGCTGTGCCGCTGTCCCGGAAGCACCATGCGGCTGCATAACCATCATTCACAAGTTGCAAGTTGGTGTGGCGCGGCACGTGCGCTGCCGCCCATAGGGTGGCAACCGCACCGCTGTCTCCGAAGCGTGCGGTGCAAATCCAAACTTCAAATTTGAAGTTGGTGTGGTCCGCGGCATATGCACAGCCACCCACCGCGTGGCACCCAGCCACACCGCTGACTCCGAAGCACCACACGCGGAGCGTTAAGTAAAAAGTCTGAAGTTTGTGTGGTGCGGCGTTGTGTGCGGCGCCGCAGCGCCATGTAAAAGCGCATGTAGTTTTATTGATGTGCTCTTGCGAGCGTGCAAGAGCCCAGGTCATGCAAGCCAGCATGAAGCAATGCCACGCCCAGCCCTGTACAGACATGTTCACAATTAAAAACAGCAAGTGCCATAAGCAGGCAGGTGCGCAGGTAGTACAGGCATGCGATTGGTTGCTTGGAGACCGCTCTGAGACACCCCCCCAACCGCCGCTGTTTCCATGTGTGGCGTGGCTGTCGGTGGTGCGCAGGAGGCCACCGAGCGCGCCGTAGCCGCGGCAAAGGCACGGCCGGCCGCTGGCGCCGCCAGCGAAGAAGCCTTTCCGGTGCTTAGCGGCGGGCGGCAGCAAGAGGGCGGTGGGAGCGACGGCGGCGACGGCGATTATGGCAGCGACTTGGTCAGCGACTATGGAGATGATGAGGGCGAACAGGAGGAGGGCAGCTACCCGGAGGAGTACAGTGTGAACGGCGAGGTGAGGACGGTGCTGCTGAGCCCCCCGCTCTGTGGGTCTTGGCGCACAACATCAATGTTGAAGTTTGTGTGGTAATCCAAGAGACACGGCGTCATGGGCGTGCCGGTACGAACTGCGCGTAGCCTAATTGGGCGGTTACCGGGTGCGCTCAGCAGCGAAATGTGCTTGTGACGCATCTAGGGTGGCCGTGGCCCTGAGTTGAAGTTGGTTACATGGCGATTGAGCCTCCCAGCTGGCTGTGGGGAGTGGGCGAGGGACCGTAGCGACCACATGGGATATGCAGCAGGCAGGGCCAGGGCTAGGGTTTGTGCCTCGTGCGGGCTTTAGGTGGCGTGCAGGCTCGCCTGAGCGGCTATTGCGCTCACGATCACAGGACCGTTGGCGTTTGGTGTCTTGCACCAGGGCAGTGCTGTGTGACCATGCTTGCATGCCCGGCGCGCAGGCAGGTGCCATCATGCAGGCTACTGCTGCTGCTGCAGCAGTATTGCAGTGCGTGCCGCGCGCGCACTACTAGGTTCGCGGCTGCTAGCACCATGGCAGCTGCGTCCCACAGCATACACAGTTCGTGCGTGCTGCAAAAATGCTTCATCACAACCATGTGTGTGCGCGCACGTGCTAAGACTACTTGCCAGTCCTGCCGGGGAGGCGCATGCCGTTGCCGCTGCCGCCGCCACTGCCGCTGCTGCTGCTGAGCACCGCTGCTTTTGACTGCCTTACATGCGCGCGTGTGTGTGTGCTGCAGGGTGCTGCTGACATAGGCAGTCCTGCTGCTGAGCGCCGTTTCCCTGAGGAGGACTACGCGGAGCGCGGACAGCCAGGTGCGTGCTCAGCAGAACATGGCTGCGCACATACAATTCACACACATGTACACAGATGCATGCTTCTAGAAGTATATATAGTGACATTTGTTGTACCACATGGTATTATACATGCGCATGATAGGTAAACATAGCGGTACTGCATAGTCGTACACCATGCCATGTTAGTGTTATGATGGTATTTCTAGTACACTTGCCTCAAGTATGTGCGGATGCACCACATGTGCTGCAGTGGCATGCCACGACTGCGTGGTGACCGCTGCACACAGGTCTGTGGCGCGCCCACCTGGACACAAAAGTGCGGCTCGAGCGTTTTTGTTCAGCGGCTGGGATCACCCCCGCCATGCATCCATTTTTGCTCGCACTCGCACTCTGTGTGGGCACGCTGCAGGCAAGAGCCAAGCGCAAAGCCTCCTTGCACTTGCAGCAGCTCACTCGCTCCTGCAGAACATGAGCTGCTGCCAGCTACTGTCCCCTCCGTGCTCACAAAATCTGCCGAGCAAATGCAAAGAGCCCTTGTGTCAACACTGCTGCCACCGCTGCTGCGGCCGCGTATGGCGCTCACTGCGTAGGCGAGAGCGGCAAGAACCTGTGGGTAGACCCCCAGCAGGACCGTCCCATGCCAGAACAGGCCTACTACAACGACCCGCACTCCTACCAGGCCGCCATCGCAGAGCACGCAGCGCAGCAGCAGCAGCAGTTTGCAGCGGCTGCGGTGGCCGCCCAGCAGTACGCTGTGGCTCAGCAGCAGGCCGTTGCTCAGCAGCACGCGGCTGCCCAGCAGCACGCGGCTGCTCAGCAGCAAGCAGTTGCTCAGCAGCAGCAGGCGGTGGAGGAGGAACGGCACCGCGCGGAGTGGGAGTGGGGGCAGCAGCAAGCCGCCGCCGCCGCGCAGGCCCATCTGCAGGCGGTGCAGCAGGCGCAGGCACAGCAGGCCGCCGCCGCTGCACAGGCGCAGGCACAGTGGGACGCGCAGCATGACTTTGAGGCGGGGGCGGCCATGCAGCGGCAGCGCCACACGCCTCTCGATGCCCGCAGTGGTGGCGGCGGCGACGGCTTCGGGTCTGCCTATGCGGGGTCGGCAGCTGACGGCGGAGGGGGTGGCGGCGGCGGCGACGGTGGTGGCGGCGAGGGCTTCGGGTCTGCCTACGCGGGGTCAGCAGCCGGCGGCATTGCCAGCGGCGGTGGTGGCGGCGGCGGCGACGGTGGCGGCGCTGAGGGCTTTGGGTCAACATACGCAAGGTCGGCAGCCGGCGGCATTGGCGGCGGTGGCCGCGTTGGTGGTGGCGGCGGTGGTGGTGGCGGCGGCGACGGTGGTGCTGGCGAGGGCTTAGGGTCGGGCTGTACGGAATCAGTGGCTGGCGGCATTGGCGGCGGCGGCCGCGGTGGTGGTGGCGGCGGTGGTGGCGGAGAGGGCTTTGGGTCAGCATATACGCGGTCCGCAGCTGGCGGCGGTGGCGGCGGCGGTGACGGTGGCGGTGGTTCTGTGTACGGCGGGGGGAGCTCCTACAGAGGTGCGGAAACTCTTGCGTGGCTGGGTAGTGCCTGCGTACTGTTAGGTGGTGGAAAATTATGGGTGAAGAAGCACCGATGCAGAGGGCGTTTTCCCAGGAGACGTGCTGCTTGCTGTGGTGTGTGATGTGGGTGCACTCACACGGGTGTAGACGCCCCTGGTGGTCAAGGGTTAGCCGCGTCCCAACTGCGCTGTGGTGCAGCTCACACGATTCTTGTCCAGTCGTAACACCGACAATTGTGCTGCAGCCATGGCATGTGTGTCTAGCGAAGCACCACGTAGCTGCGGCACATTTACTGTCGGCAATAGCATAGTATTCATACAGTTTGTACATCCATCGTTGCACTGACTTCATCATAATGCGTGCACCATTTTCCTATGCCATGTGCGTACAGGGAGGCATCATGCAGCTGCGGCGCATTTGCGGTCCACACAGTGCTGCATAGTCTATGTACACACACGCTGCGCAGCCTTAAATCTGGGTCCGGTGTTGGCGGGGGGCTGGGCGCTTTGGTGCCATGCGGCACTGGTATTACCTTGCAGACCGCTACGGTATGAGTA
>JAULBY010027339.1:0-43775 GCA_032358315.1 Ophiocytium majus | reverse complement strand
GCATCACCGCAAGCTGTTTCCGAAGTAGGTGTTGACGAGGCACCTGCTGCCACAGAAGTTGCCCCAGCGGCAGTATACGGTACGACGCCTTGTCAATACCTGCAGCAGTATGTTCCCCTTGTGTGTATTTCAGAAGTATTTATCTGTACAAGTGTAAATAAACAGAGCTCTGTCCGCAGGCACACAATGCACCGTGTGACACCGTGTAGAGCGCCTGTGGGTACCTTCTTCCCCAGAAGGCAGCAGAAGGCACCGAGCTGAGGCAGCGTGTATCAGCATGTGTCGGCGGGCCGGCCGCCTAAATATGTTGACATTTATATACGTCTT
This sequence comes from Ophiocytium majus, assembly GCA_032358315.1. Taxonomy (NCBI): domain Eukaryota; class Xanthophyceae; order Mischococcales; family Ophiocytiaceae; genus Ophiocytium; species Ophiocytium majus. The sequence continues at coordinate 43,448 of JAULBY010027339.1, read as the reverse complement.
TGCACTGCCATACCGCCGTGCTCACTACTGTACACACACCTGGGCGCGCGCACCACCCTGTCGAGTTCACACCGAACAGGGTCGACCGGTGCGCCGTAGCAACACGACATGTACAACACCCTCACCGCCGCCACCAGCACTGCCGCCACAAGGCAACCTCGCAGCGGGTGAGTGCCGGTGTCTGTGAACCAGCGCTCTGCCGCACCGCCGCCACCAGCCCAGCTGTTGCTGAAGCAGACAGAAACCATATGCCACTTGTTTTTTTGTTGCTGGCAGGCTAGGGTGCATCAGCAGCCACGGATGCCACAGGCGCATCGGCCACGGGATCAGTCGCTGCCGTGTCGTCAGGCACTTCGGACACAGACGACTGCATGCCACTCGGTGGCTCCTCGGGAATAGCGTCAACGGTGTTGAAAAGAGCTGCGGCAGCACCACCCCTGCCACCGCCGCCGCCGCCGCCGTTTGCAACGCCACCCCTGCCGCCGCCGCCGCCGCCGCCACCGTGGCCGCTGCCGCCGCCGCTGTGGCTGCTGCCGCCGCCGCCACCGCTGCCGCTGCCACCGTTGTAACCATCCCAGCTGCCGGCGCTCGCAGAGACCCGCTCCCGTGCAGCGGCAAACGTCAGTCCAAGCGCGCCGTTCTCCCACACTTTCGAGTCCGACGAGCGGCCGCCCGAGGCGTCAGCAGCCGCCGCAGCCGCGCGCATACCCTCGTGAATGCTGCCACCATTCACACTGCCCGAGCCGGGGGCCGCAGGGGCGCCGCTGCTGCCGGTGCTGGCGCGGCGGTGCAACCGTTTCGGCAGCGCCGGCGCCGCCGCCGCCGCCGCCGCGCCCTGCGGCCTCTCTTCCGCCTCCTCCGGCATGTCTAGCACGCAGCCGCGGCAGTCACTGAAGCCCACGAGCGACTTAATGACGCTGATGCGGGAGGAGCGCGTGGTGCCGAGCTCCAGCATGCTGTGCGTGCGCTCCCGCTGCAGGGGAGCGCCCGGGGTTGTGTCGGTGGCCGCGGCAGCGGGGGGGGCGCCGGTTTCGGCGGTGGGCTCCTGCTGCTGGCGCTTTGCAGCTGCCATCTCCTCGTGTGCCACCTGCATCAGCACAGCACCGGCGTTGGTGGGGCAAGCACAGCACCGGCGCGGGTGTGGCAAAGGAGCGTGATGGTGTGTGTGTGGGATGAGACGGCCGGGCTCAACTTTGCAATTCAATTCGGAGCCAATGGAGTAGAGTAGAGAGAGAGCACTGTGCCTCTAGCTTGCAAGCTCAGCCGGCGACAAAGAGCAACAACGTTGGTCGTAAGTGAAACTCGCATATGCTGTTAGCACAGGTGGTGCTGGTGGTGGTGAGGTGCTGTGAGTATGTGGGCCGGCGGACAGGGTGCAGCGGCGAGGCGGTGTGATGGGATCGGCTGCACCACATGCGTGGTAAGCCTGACAGGCTGCTGGCGGCGACAGCATCGGCAGCGTCACCACATGGGCAGTGCAGCAGCGGGCTGGCCGTCTGCTGTTGTTGTTGTTGTGCAAGTGCGTCCGCCACTGTGTGGGCTGCGGCGGCACCCCTGAGCTGGCGTCCGCGTGAGGGAAGTACACACGCACTGTGCTGGTGCCAAATTTTGCTGCTCCACCGCTGGCAAACATATGGCTGGAAGCACAGGCATGTGTTGCCTCGGGTGCTGACCTTGTCTGCTGCCTGCAGTGTCTTCAGGAACATGCAGAACTCGGGAAAGCTGCACGGCGGCAGTGGCAGGCAGGAAGCGCGGGCAGGCCACGGCAGCAGCAGAAGCGAACCAGTGTGTCAAATAAGGTGACCAGTTGCCACTTGGAACAGGAGGCACCAGGCTGTCTGCACATGCTACAATTGGCGCGCTCTCACGCACAGGACAGTGCCCGCTTGCCACCTTGCCACCGTCCAAAATAAGTGTACTACTAGGCAGGTCGAGCCCTAGCCTGCTGGCGGCTCAGGCCTGCCCGCTAGCAGGACTTGTTGCTTTTGGTTGTTCAGAGTTGTGAGTTCATTTGTGTGCATATGCCGCCGCGCATGTGCCATTGCTGCATACGCTGGCATGCATGGCATGGGCTGTTGCACGCCCACAAGTGCCAAAAACAAACTAGTAGTATGTTATGGGCAGACCGCATGCTCTCTGCAGCCGAGGGCACCATGGGCGTGCCATGTCAGAAGCCACGTGTGTGGCGACTTTTGGCGTACGCACTCAGACAGCTCTGACACACCGAGCTCACATCCGGTGCGGCCAGCGGCTTCCCATGCGTACAACGCTCTCCAAAAAGAATAAGAACTTCGACAAACCCCCTTCAATGAAGTAAATAAATTATGACAACGTAAAAAAAAAACATATTCCGACTTTCGGTACCCCACCCGAGGCCCTGGACATTGGTCCGTCTCACCCACGGCAAGGAGCACGCTCGTTGCCGCACAGCAGTTGCACACGCAGTGGGCCCCGTGGGGTGTAAAGAAAAAACATAACCTACACCTACACTGGAAGTACGTGGTGGGTCGGTTCACGTGCGGTCAGACACGTCCGATTCGCCCCAGGCACTGGGACTTGGTCAGTCTCAGCCACGGCAAGGGGGTATGCTCGCTGCCGCACAGCAAGTGCGCATGCAGTGGGGCCCGTGGGGTGCGGAGCACCTGATGATGCCGTCGCCGCTGGGTGTCCGTGGCATCCATGGACATTTATCCACCCGTGCGCACGTAGTGTGCACAGCGGCTCCCGTGCCCCAAGCAGAGTTTCATAAGACGACATACATGTATACATACATCCATATACATACACCAAGTGTATGGGAAAACGCACCTGATGATGCCGTCGCCGCTGGTGTCCATGACGTCCATGACATCCGCCATCCACTCCGCCGTGATGTGCGGCAGCACGTGCTCCTTTGGCCGGTCGCTGTCTGCTTCCACGCCCAGCGTCTTTGCTATGCTGGCTGCGGACTGCGGCAGCAGCCCATCGGGGGGGGGGAGCAGGTAAAACCATAGCTTCGTGATGGGTTCACAGAGTACCAAAAAAAATACTAGCTGGAATTAGGTAAGTACGGTATGTATGTGTTGTCAGCTATGGTAACTGCTAGGGCTGGTTGCCGTCTGCTTCCACGCCCAGCGTCTTACGCGATACTGGCCGCGGACTGCGGCGGCAGCAACATGGCAAAGGGTTGACCAGCTACTTTAGCAAGTGTCAACAGCAAATGTTGCAGTTGCAGCCTCATGGGCATAGCAGTACAGCGTGGCGTAACAGCTGAGCTCTATCACAGGTTCCATGTGGGTTTTTGAAGGGCAGCACTTGGAGTCGGGGACTTCAACTGTGCGGCACCACCTCTGTCTGTGGTCCTGTGCCTGTTGGCTGGTGTGCATGTTCCTAACAACACACTTGAAGTACCCAACCAATACTTCACATCATGGGGTCCAGGCAGGGTGACTGCGGCCGTCCGCTGCTCTCTGTGCCGAGTAAACTGGCAGTGAGTCACGCCCTGACAGGCTGATGTGTGCCACACACAAGTGAGGCCAGTGGGAGTGGCAGGGCCAGGAGCATTTCACTGGCTGGCGGAGCACCAAACTGGATGCAGGGCTTTGATCGCTCGCAAGTGAGAACCGAGGCATAATGCACTTTGGGTGGCATTGCTGCTCCTGGTGAGGCTGCAGGGGGGGGGGGGGCTGCACAATGCAAGACACTAGGGTCTGACACGCAGTAGTTAGGCCGCCTGCCTGCCAGTTGTCAGCAAGCGGCACTAAGCAAGCAGCGGCGCCGTGCTTGTAGTTTTACACATGTGCGGGGGCTTGGGTGTCGTGTTCTAACCTGGGCAAAGAACTCTAGCACTTCCTGGCTCTTGGCGATGGGCCTGCCGAGGCATGGGCACGAAGAGCGGCAGTGCGCCGTGTCAATGGTAAGGCACACGCTCCGTCATGGGTCACAGCATACAAAACTTCATGTACGTTATACAAATCATGGCGTATTCATACGCACTTCCACGTCCGCAAACGCGATATACGGCATATTTGCCGTACAGGTACGTTCATCTGCATGCGTTATACGCCGTTTTTACATACGTTATGCAGTGTATACTGCGAAATTTATACACTGTGACCCATCACTACACATGCCGCATGCAGCCACACAGAGGCCAGGTGCACTGCCTAGGACACTTGAGGGTGGGAACAGGCACTTGGGTGGTGGGCGCGATGCAAGGGTGGGGTGTGGGTGCCCTGGTTGCAGCCATGTGTATTTTTCATAGTTTCTGCAACGGAAAACCAGAAGACAGTGGCCCTGCAATACCACAGCACTGCAAGCAGTACGTACTACGCATACTGCCAGGCGTGTCGGCTGCTGTGCTGCCGCATTTGGGGGGGCACGCACTCGTTGGGCGCGAGCTCGTCGAAGTTGGCGCGCGCGTCTTTGGCACAGAGGTACGCGGCCTGCGCGGACACGCCAGGCAGGCACAAGGCAGCCGGCGGCAGGCAGCAAAGGTCTGGGGAACACCGTCCACTTTCTTTCTTTCTTTCTTTTTCCATAGGGTGACTTGAATTTGCGACCAAAACCGCAGCTTTTTTCCGGGTTTTCATGGGCTTTGACTTTTGTTATAACCCCGTTTTTATACCTCGTCTTTTGGACTGCAGGCTTTCTTAAAAAACCCTGCTAGCCTTCTATTCAGTAGGCACAAGGCAAAAGGCAGCGAAGATCTGGTGTGGGGAACCCCGTCCATCCACCTTGCCACAGAGTGCCTTGAATGTGCAACCAGAACCACAGCTTTCTCGGGGGTTTCATGGGCATTGTCTATGATTAGAGCCCTGCAAGTTTCATGTTTTGATTTTTGAACTTCGGGCTTTGGCATCAGCCTCTGCACACAAAAACCGCCTTGCCGTTCATTTTCTGTTTTTTTTTTTTCTTTGCCCTGTGCAGCTGTGTGGGGCAGCCATTGAGTGCATTTGGAGTGCCACCAGGTGCTGCCTGGGAGCTGACGATAGGCGCCTACGCCCAAGGGTACCGGTGAACGGCAGCTGCTGGCCCATGGCAAGCTAGCAGAGCGCGGTGTGCATGCGCCAAGTGAAATGATGAGCGTGCACTGATCAAGCACAGTCGCAGCAGACAACATCGACCACGGTGTGTGCATGTGTGCTGTGGTGGTGGTCACCCGGGATGCAGGGAAGGCGCACGCGTGTGGCTACGTACGCGCACACATCCGGTCACACTGCTGAGCACTGGCGTGCACCTGCAGCTCGCGCTTGACTGCATCATCCATCACCTACCTACAGCTCGCCTACAGTTCACCAACAGTTCACCTGCAGCTCGCGCCTGAGTGCGTCGACCACCGCCGCCTTGTCCACCACAAGTTCGCACATAGCACATGTCACCAGCAGTACATCAACAGATCACCAACAGCTCATCTGCAGTTCGCGCGTGAGTGAATCGTCCACCACTGCCTTGTCCAGCAGGAGTTCACACATGGTAGTAACATACTATTGGTGGGTTTTTTTTCACCAACAGTCCACCAACAGTTCACCAACAGTTCCCCAACAGCTCACCAACAGTTCCCCAACAGCTCACCTGCAGCTCGCGCTTGAGTTCGTCGTCCACTATCGCCTTGTCCAACTCCGACCGCCGCCCGCTCACATTGTAGACGGTCACCCTGTCGGGCTGGCCAAACAGGCTGACGGGCAGGCACATGGCATGGTACCAGGCACGGGGACAACAGTGGGGCGCACGCAAAAAAGGTGCATTTGGTGGGCAGTTTAGTGCCAAGTCAGAGGGTGGTGAGGAGGGTGGGTCTGGTATGTATGGGTGCAGTGTGTGTCTAGTGCTGCGCTATCCACGCTTTGGCGAGCAACGGGGGCACGTGGGCCATTGTTGTCGCCATGGGCCAAGGCGCAATTTGTAGAGGGGTTGAGTGCAAGTCAGAGGGTGTTGAGGATGGAGGTTGTGGTGGGTGGCGTATTGTGTGCCCGTTGCTGCTGTATCCGAGCTCTGGCGAATAAGTGGGAGAGTAGTGTCGTCAGGTGCCATCGCGCAACGGCAGCAGCGACTGCCCTAATTTGGTGCCATTTGTCCCACGGACGGGTGTGTGTTCGCCACCTGCTTCGCTGCACAGTGGGGCGCATGCAGCGTGCCCACAGCAGCAGCATCCTGCCTGCTTCCTGTCGGCAAGGTCCTGCTCCAGTCACGCACATGCACGCCCTCACCGTCGGCCAGCGTCCTCTGCTCACGTGGCTGGTGACAGTGGCATCATATGCCACGCCATGTCCAGACGCGGCAAACAGGGGGGGGAGCGGTGGTGCACGCACGTGCACGCAGTGGCACTGGCGGGGGACGCTGCCCCATGGTACCACGTGCGCCATGATATCATACATACTTGTTCACTATTTCAAAAGTAGTACTGAACTACGAACCGTTTTGATGTATTTTACTGTAGTACTTCGAAGCGTTTCTGCGTAGTATAGATGTATGTGGTACTTGTTTCTGCCATGCCAGGCCCCAGCCGCAGCAAACAGCAGAGCGTGACAACGCGGGTGGCGCAGGCGCACGTGACACCAACAGGAGCCGCTGCGGCTGCCACATGTCGCAAAGCGGTGGGCGTGGGGCGTACACCAGCACGCGCAGCTTACATGGCCCCAGCCTTGTGTTCAGCGTTCCGAACCTTGATCATACTTCCACACAGTGTAAAGTATATTACCGGTATTACATTTTCCTGCCGGGCCCGAGCTGCTGCAAACACAGTGTGAGAGCGCGTGGCGCAGGCGTGTTGCTCACCAGCAGCCCGCTGCCGCCGCCCCATAGCGCCCGGCAGCAACTTAATACTGAAGCATTATCACTATTGACGTGCATAACGCATGCATATAAAGCTCACATGGCCCCGGCCTTGTGCTCGGCGTTCCGAATCTTGTCGTAGAACAGGTTTCGGCGCTGGATGTGCCTGCACAGCGGCACCGGGGTGCGATCGTCCATCTGTGAGTGTTGTGTGTGTGTGTGTGTGTAAAGGTGGAGGCGGCATTGCTGCTCTCTCTCGAGTCAAGCAATGCTGCCAATGAAAGCTGGCGCGTGGCGGCGTGAGCACACTGTGGAAGGGGCGGGCTAGCAGCGTGTGTGTGTGTGTGTGTGTGAGGAAGCGCAAGGGCGATGTGAAGAGCGTTTCTGCCGTGGTGCACCAAGTGTGTGTGTGTGTGTGTGTGATGGTGGTGGTGGAGGGGGGGGGGCTGGTGCTCATTTGGGAGTCAAGTAATGATGTCAATGAAAGTTGACGCGTGGCGCGGTGAGCTGGGGTGCACACTGTGGGGGAGCGGGCTTGCGGGGTGTGTGTGTGTGTGTGTGTGTGTGTGAGGAAGCGCAGGGGCACAGTGGCGAGCGTTTCTGTGGTGCACCAAGCAGCACCTGTACTACACACAAAACAAGTGAGCAGAGACCAAGGCGCTTGCATGTGTCACACCATATATGTGCACGCACGCACTTCATCAGCAGAGGTGCTGAAGGCACCCAAAAACCCTGTGAAAGAAACCTAAAAGGCTTCTAAGCCCAGATACTGCCGTGGCTGGGGCCAAACGCCAGGCCGAAGCCTGTGGGGTGATTTCTCCACCTGATGAAAGCACCATACAGCCCCCACACCTACACGCGGCCGGTCAGTGTCCTTGACGGCTAGGGATGAGTCACAGTACAACTACCAACCGGGCTTACTGGTGCGATGCCTGTGGCAGCCGCGTTTATCGCGCTGCCCAAAAAATACCTGCGTGCCATGCCCAACCTAGCCCTCACCAGCCCGTCGGTACCGATGTGCAGCGGCAGCAACAAACGTCGTGAACTTGCGAGCTCCCCCTGCGACCGTGCACACGCGGACACCCGCAGCAAGGCTGCTCACCCCGACTTGATGAGCTTCTGCCCCTCCTTGTTGCCGGTCATGCCGAGCATGTTGTGCCCGCCGGTGGCCAGCTTGTCCGCAAATATGACGCCGCCGCGGATGGGCCTGTGCACCACGCCGTACGCGCCCTGCACACCGCACAGCGCCATTTTTTTGTAAGTATTCTGAAGTATTTGTAATGTGTTACATTACAGGTGCGCCATACATGTCATACATGACGCTATACGCAGTGTGTCACGAACATCGCCGCGGGAGGGCCTGTGCACCACGCCGTACGCGCCCTGCGCGCCGCGCACAGCGCACTTTTCGTTGTTGTTCAACTCGTGCCACCACAATATATGACACGCAGTGTGTATGTGTGTGTACATGGAACAGTATGCACCTAGGCCTCAGCAGCACCATCCTTTTTTAACGTGCCGCAGCTCTGTAGGTACTTTTTCTGGACTACGCCTGGGGCGCGGGAAGGCCTGCGAACATGGCATGCTGCCTACTGGCACAGAACGTCACACGTCGTACGATGAAAACCTGCTGCGCCTGTGGCGCAGCACCAGTGGTGCAGCGCATCGCGTGTGCGAGCATGAGGAGCGCGGGCGGGGGCACCTTGGGGGGCCTGGGGCATGTCTGTGACATCATACCACTACAAACACAGACTTGGTTGGGCCTGCTGCAACTTCAACACAGAGTTGAAGTTGGCTCTTTTTCAACTTCAATGAGTTGAAGTTGGCCCTCCTGCAATTTCGAAAAAGAGTTGCAGTTTGCCTTCTGTAACTTCAAAACAGAGTTGAAGTTGGCCTTCCACACCTTCACCGTGTGTGCACCTCACCTTAGTGATGCCCACGAGGACGCCAAGCGCGCCGTCCTGCTTGAAGCCCTCATATGGCAGCCTGACAATGTCCGTGAAGCCCCCCATCTGCAGACCACGTAGGGCGTAAACGACGGTGTGAGGCGTGTGCGGAATTGTAGGGCATAGAACGCGATAGTAGAGTGCATGTGGTTGTGTATATACTTTAGAAGTATATGCCAAGTATGTACTTGGAAGAAGTATGCACATGTAGTACACTTCTTTGAAGCATACTTTGAGGTACATGTACACCGGTATGTTCTTCATAAACAACACTAAGTATGCATTGTTTAAAATATGAGTGATAGAAGTACAGTATAAGATGCAGCAAAGCGGCGAGCCAGCCGAGGACGAGCATCTTCGCAAGCCCCCACTACGCAGCCCGAGCCACGACAGACCATGCCATCACTAAGTCGCCAACAGCGAGGCTTGGGGAGGCGTGGCAGCCAGTGGTGCTCAGCTCGTGACATGTGGTGGTTAGGCTCACTTAGACACTGTTCGGGAGCATTACCCGGCGTCGAAAGCCAAGTGGCACAGTGCTCTTTCGCCCAAGCACAACAGACAGCGAGCAGCGGCTCTCACCACTTCATGTGCCGCCACGCCGATGCCCTCCAGCGTGCCGCGCCACAGGTTCTTGGGGCCCAGTACCCCCCACTGCACAAAGCGGTAGTCCTGTTTAAGTGGCGGGAGCGGCGGCGGCGGCAGCGGTGTGCTCAGCAGTAGCAGCAGCAGCAGTGCTCAGCGGTCGCGGCGACGCCGGTGTAGCAATAGCAGCAGAGGTGCTCAGCAGCAGCACCAGCACCAGCAGCAGCAGCAGCAGCAGCAGCGGCGGCAGCGGCAGCGGCAGCAGCGGCGGCCACGGCGGCGGTGGCGGTAGCACTCCCAAGTGTGAGGTAGGGACTCCAGAAGGCAGTATATCCTATGGCGGGCCGGCCTGCCCACTCGGACGCCCCGCTCGCCTCTCGTTGTGGTCGTTGGTGGTGGCTGCTCCGGCGGTGGTGGCTCCCCAGTGTGTGGTGGTGTGTGTGGCAAAGTTGCGAGCAAGCAAGACCCCCACAGTGTGCCAAGCGATAAAGAAAAAACAAGATCCGTGCGCGCAAGGGGGTGAGTAGGCCGCGGCAGTGAGGCAGGTGTGGCAGTCACGCCTGCGCTGTGACCACATCACTGCTTATCAATACTGATGTAGGAGCCCCCCTCCTACCTCTTCACCTTACTTCATGCTAAAACATGTCTAGTGATGGGTCACGGCGTATAAAGTATTTTATACGGTATACAAAAGGTATTCTGCGTATTCCTACGTATTTCTACGCCCAAAAACGCGATATACGGCGTTTTTGCTGTACAAACACGTTCATCTGCATGCGTTATACGGCGTATTTACATAAATTATACGGCGTATAATGCAAAAAAATATACGCTGTGACCCATCACTGAACATGTCCAATAAAGGCAAGTACAAGGGCACACCTCCCGCTTGTGCCAGCGCATATGCTCCTTGTCCGACATGTCGTGGATGGCGGCGTCCGCCTCCCAGGACATCTTGAGGCCGCACTCCTGCGCAGCACAGAAACAGCACAGTGCGGTCCAGACGCCATGTGTACGTGGTGCGCACGAGCTGTGAAAGAAACCTTCATGGTTGCTAAGCCCAGACACTGCCGCGGCTGGGGAAAAATGCCAGGCCAAAGGCTGTAGAGACGTGTGTAAAGTGGCGGAGACAGGCGTGATACCGTCTCTGAAGTAGCCTCCCGGGCCCTAGAGTATGTACTGTAGACAAGTGGAAAGATAATGTACACCAGCATAAAGTTGGGGGTAAGGGCTAGGTTAGCTGCAACTTTGGAAGGTTCAAATTAAAGGGGGGGGGGGGGGGGGGGGGGGCACGTTACTTATTTTGGGGAGACAGTAAAAAACAACTAGTTCTGAAGTACCTACTACGTAGTATCACAAGTAATGCACACCAGCATAGGGTTTAAGGTCAGGGTGAGGTTGGGGCTGGGTTAGGTGCCTAACCTGAACCCTAAGCCGCACTCCTGTGCAGCACCAGAAACAGCGCAGAGCGCAGCCGCGGCGTCATGTGCAAGTGGCTGTGCTGATGCAGGCTCCTGGCAGTATGGCAGTGCAGAGGCCGCAAAATTTACTCCCGCCCACCACCAAGAACAGCGTAGCGTAGCCCATTCGCCACATGGAAGTGGTGCAGTCAAGTTTTGAAAGACACCTACTTCGCAATAGTAAATGTTTGCTAAGCCCAGATACCGCCGTGGCGGAGGCGAAATGCCAGGCCGAAGCCTGTGGAGTGGTGTGCGAGTGGCGCAGACACACACGGTACCGTCTTTGAAATACTTGAAAGTGGTTGCCTGGGCCCAAAAGTATGTAGACTAGAGGAAAAATAATGTGCACGAGCATAAGGTTGGGGGTCAGGGTAAGGTTGGCGTTAGGTTAGGTACCCAACCCCTAACCCTGTGCCGCGCTCCTGCCCAGCACAACAGCAGCACAGCACTGCCGCGCTGGCATCATGTGTATGTGACTGTGCGGCTGGACGCTCATGGGTGCCAGCGACGGCGTTAACAACGCTACGGGTGACAGGGGGCGCCAATTCCCGTTGCCACTCTGGCGCATACTTTGAAGTACTAGTAGTATGAGCAGACAAGGGCGTTGCACCGCACGGGCGTTGCAAGTCGCACGGCGTGGAAGCGGTGTGGTCGCCACGCGCAGCCACACACACTGCCGCGCGCACAAGCTGTCCTTGCAAGCCGCTACACATATGGTGCTGACAATGGTGGGCAGTGCAGCGGCTAGGCTGGTGGCATGCACACGTACGCGCTGCACAATGGTGTGCACCAGGGCGCAGCAAAACTCACCTTGCACCAGCAGCGCGCAATGCGCGTCTTCGACGAGAATATGCTGAGGGACAGGAGAAGACCATGTTGAAGTTGAAGTTGGGGTGGAGTGCCGGTGGGAGGGGGGGGGGGGCAGCGGCAGTGTGGCGGTGTCAGGCAGGGTGCATGCGTTGCCACTTGTGACAAATGTGTGACACACTGCAACAACGGCAGTCGTCCTGGCTGCAAACAGGGTTGTGCGGAGCAGCAGCCCACAGGCAGCAAGTGGCTGGCGGCAATGGGTGCAACAACCTTGCTACTGCTTATGACGCTACGTGCACATGGCAGCGCAGCCGCGTGTTTCTCGGTGAACATCCTTGCAGCAGCACATAACTTCTGCAAATTTACCCACAGCCGGTACGTACATTAGAGTGCAGACACTGCTGCTGCTGCTGCTGCTCCTGCTCCTGCTGCTGCTGCTCCTGCTGCTGATGCTGCACGTGCGTGAAAGTCCAAGTTACACTTGATGTTTTTGGGGGGGCGCGTACCTGACTTCACACACCATGTCCTCCACAGGTAGGTGCCTGTAGAAGGCGTGCAGGCCGTTGCGGACGCCGTCCTCGGACGCCATCTGCTGAGCAAGCTCCTCTGCGGCCTCGCGCAACTCATCAGACCTGCTCAGCACAGCAATAACACATTGTGCTGCTGAGCACAAGGCTGGTTCATCTGCTGAACAAGCTCATCTGCGACCTCACGCAACTCATCAGACCTGCTCAGCACAATGGTAACACATTGTGCTGCTCAGCACAAGGAGCGCGCGCGGCTGGTTCATCTGCCGAGCGAGCTGCTCCGCAGCCCCGCGCAACTCCTCAGACCTGCTCAGCACAGTAATAACACATTGTGCTGCTGAGCATGCAGGGCACGTACTACAGGTGTCATTGCTGCTGGTGCCCCTATCAGCAGACATGTGTGGTGGCGGCGCTGATGCTTGGAGCGGCGGCAGTGGCCGGCGCCCATCAGCACTGAAGCGCAGCCTTGCAGGTGGCACTCGCAGTGACAAGATGCACGCTCGACTGGCTGCGCAATGGCATGCAAAAACATGTCGGCTACATGATGCCTCACTTGAGCTGGGTGAACGCCAGCGCCAGGTCCATCGCATTTACTTTGCGGATCGGTATCGGCTGCAGGGGGCGGCGGCGCAAGGCAAGCAGCGCCGCTAGTTAGGGTGCCCGTGTTGGGCGAAACATTTCCACGCTTGCTGGCAGCATGTTTTGTGTTCAGGGGGGGGTGTTGTTGCCACAGCATTGCGCCAGCACATGGTATCACGGTCACAGCATGCCTGATTGGTGCTGGACCAGTCACGTGAAAGACACCTGAGAGGTTACTAAGCCCACATACTGCCGTGGCTGGGGCGTGTTGGGGCGCAAGAGTCCAATACCTGCTTCCACATGGCGCCCCCATCGCAGCATGATGAATGATGCTGGACAAAAGGTGCGTACAAACCATTGGCCGCACAGCAGGAGCGCCGCCCGCATGAACTCGTAGTATCCAGGCAAACAGGTGTGCGGTCAAGTTTGCACGGCACCGCTCATTGTGATAGCCAGTGCGCGCACACAGTTGAAGTCGCACTTGCCTCAGGCCCCACCCCCCGTGTGAACACGTAGTGCCCCCAAAAGAACTGTGCAGCGCAGCACGGCAACAGCACAGCACAGCCGCAAGTGCCGCAGAACCACCACGTGAGTGTCAACATGGGAGGCATGAGCAGCATGGCAGAAAGCCACCATGGTGTGCAGCCCGTGTGTGGTGCGCAGCAGGGCAAGATGGGCGCGCAGGCACAGTTGCTCAGCACTGCAGGGGGCCCAGCGAGCAGAGCACGACAGCCATTAAGGGTACATAGTTTATGGATCAGCCTCCTGTTGCACTCCCGCCAGCCCTACAACCCCGTGCTGCCCGCCACAGGGTACGCAGGTGGTGCGTGCGTGCTGGGCCCGGACTGAGGCAGTCTAGCGGGCGCCATCACACCAGCACGGCCAAGGGCAGCGAGCGCACAGGAATGGTAGTGTCCGAAGCCCTAGCTGAGCGGTGCCACAAACAAGTGAGCGCTTTCAGTTAACTCCGCTTGGGGCGGGGGAGGCTCTGTGAGTACGCGTGCACAACTGGTTTGAGGGCATGATCGAGCATGCTGTCCCCTGTTGGTAGCTGACGAGATCGCGATGCTCGGCACTAGGCACTCTGCCGACGTAAGCCTAGCATGTTGCTACAGCACTACTTCTGGACACAAGCGCATGTGACCTTACCTGGTCACCAAAGAACGGGCACACCAGCGTGGGTTTGCCGGCGCGCAGGCCCGCGGCAACCGTGCCGGCGCCCCTGACCACATGAAAACACGTTCACAAACACAGAGTGCACTCGCGATTTAGTGCGCTTCAGTTTAGTGCGGCTAGCAATTTGGTGCACGGTCCGAAGGCGTGTCACAGACCACATGATTCTGTGTAATTGCCGATGATAGTCGGCACAGTGAGAGTGCCGCGTGGCATGGTGTACATATATCATGTAATCCAAGTGGTATGTGCATGGCGCTGGTCTGTTGTGTGGTGGGCGGCACGAGTCATGCCGCATGTATTGGAGGCATACAAAGGGTATGCACTGCATTGGCATGCACAACGCCAGCCATGCGCGGCATGGGGAAGTCATCCCCGCCCCCCCACAATGGCCCACACGCATACGTTACCATCGCAATACACAATATGCCGCAAGCGGGCGATGACCCGTGGTGCACTAAGGCGCCCATGCGCGGCAGTCATGCCTGCACCCCACAATGGAGGCAGACAATGGTGACTGCAATGCATGGCAGCACGCTCACCCGTGGTGCACGACGGCGCCCATGCGCGGCATGAGCCAGTCATGCGGCGCGGGTCACAACCGACAGGAAAGGCTGCATGTATGCCATCAGGAGATATGCCATGCATGCCGCCACCATGGTTGTGAGTGGTGCTCACATAACCAATGGACCCACACAATATATTCCATGCGGAAATACTTCGAAGTACCGTATGTGGCAGTGCAATCACCCGTGGTGCACGACGGCGCCCATGCGCGGCATGAGCCAGCCATGCCTGACACCCACGATGGAGGACTGCAATGGCCATCGCAATGTGCCCCCCCCCCACACAATGGACCTGACTGGAGGCATATGATGCGAATGCAATGCATGGCAGCGCACTCACCTGTGGTGCACGACAGCGCCCATGCGCGGCATGAGCCAGTCGTGGCCGCCCCAACGGATTGGACTGGAGGCATACAATAAACGCCATACTGCAATATATGGCAGCGCGCTCACCCGTGGTGCACGACGGCGCCCATGCGCGGCATGAGCCAGTCGTGCGGCGCGGGCCCGATGGGCAGCACGGACGGCGGCAGGTCGTCCGCCGCCAGCTTGCTCCAGCTGCTCTGCAGCACCACGCGCACGCCGGACACCAGCGCCGCCTCCACAATCTTGTGAAAGAGAAGAGAAAGTACAATTGAACAACAATCAGTTGATCAGTGGATACGGTGCACTCACGATGTAGTGCGCTTTGGAATAGTGCGGTGTTTGCGTTAGTACGGGGTCCATGCGGCTGGCACGCACCACATGATTGTATCCAAAATTTGTATTACAAGCGGGATGGCAAGCCTGCATTCGATATAGTGCGGGGTCAGGGGCTGTGACACCGCCTCACACAGAATAGCGAGTGCACTGTAGTGAAACTCTGTAAGGAGGGGATTTCACAACAGACCTGTGCGGGCGCCAATTGACAGCGGCTCATGCAATGGGGGCGTGGAAGGTGTTTGGTGTCGCTAGGTGGCTGGGGTGTGTGTGTGCACACACAAGCAAGAGCGCCGGTGGAGGAGGTGGCCGGGGGGTGGTGGTACCGTGCATGGGGGGGGGAGGCACCTGGCATGAGGCTGAGGTACCTGCGACTTTTTGCGCTGCACAATGGCGCCACCTGCCACCTGCATGAGCAACGGTCACGCATCCTCACACGAGCGGGCGGCCCTCTTCCATTGTGCCGCCCACACAGGGAGATGGCAGTAACAGTGCAGTACGTGCACAGGCAAGCGAGCGGGCGACTCTCTTCCATTGAGCCACCCACACAGGTACACGATGCCAGCTCGTTCGCTGGCAGCAGCATGCCTGGTAGTGCTTGTTCTGGTCTCACGCACACTGTGTGCAAAAGGGTTTCCGCGCCTCGTACAAACTTATATAGAAGACCCGGCAGTAAGGGCGCAGTATATGCACGCACACGATTGGATGTCATTCCTAGCCCTCAAGGACACTGACCGGCGCGTGTAGGTGTGGGGGCTGTCTGGTGTTTTTCACGAGGTGGACACAACACCCCACAGGCTTCGGCCCGGCATTTTACCGCAGCCACGGCAGCATCTGCGCTTAGCAGCCTTTTAGGTTTCTTTCGCACGAATGGGTGGCACGCAAACGCCTGCATGACCGACGTTGTAAGGGCGCAGGCGCAGTGCATGCACGCGCATGAATGGGTGGCACTCACGTCTGGCATTGCCCCCCAACTGTTATGCTTGGGCAAGAGAGCCCTGTGCCACTTGGCTGTCGACACCGGGTAATGCTCCCAAACAGCGTCCAAGTGAGCCCAATCACCACACTCACCGCTTTCATGAGCGATGTAGTGGCCTCAATCACCATGGAGCCAAACCGTTTGTGTTGGCCCTACTGTGCTGAGCACAGAATATCATGGAAAATGTCCCAAGTATCATTTAGAAGGTTACGGTAAAATTACGCCACAAATTCGGAGTAATTATGAAACAAAACACGACTCCGGCAGCCCTACACATGAATGAATGGGCGGCACTCACCGCTTTCATGAGAGACGTTGTGTCTTCGATCACCATAGAGCCAAACCCCACAAAGATGGGAGGCTCCCCCTGAGCAAGGAAGTCCGCCAGCTCGGGAGGGGGCGTCCAGGGCGCGGGTGCATTTAGCGGCGTCGTGAAGAAACTTCCAGCAACCTCTGTGGGGAGCGGGAAGGGGGGGGGGGGGGCGGCAGGCACTTTGTGCGCGGGGTTGAGGGGGCACAGGTACACGCCGCTTGGTCTTTCGCGGCCACAAGGACATGTGTATTGCGGTGGTTGTGATGGCATGCTGCCTATGCACCTATACGTTGGTACTTTGAAGTGTACATTCGTAGTGGTACATGCACTTATCCTGAAGGATACAATGATATACCTCGGAAGTAGGCACTTCAAATATGCTACACTTCAGTAACGCACTAGAAGGCTTCTCGATGAAGCTCAGTTGTTTTTGAGAGCATGTGGGGGGCAGTAGCTGGCAGCAGCTCAGTGAGCCGCCGCTGCGCACGCAGGCTGGGCCAGCGAACCCACAGAGGACGAGCACAAGTATACTGTGTAGCATGCATACGGTATGTTGAGCAGGTACAATATGGCGGCTACAGGTAGGGGCCAGTGTGCGGCTGGATCTCTGTGCGGTCCCATACCGTAGTTGGGTTGAGAGAGAATATGTTGACACAGAATATCCCTTGAAACCAGTCAAAGCGCACGCCACCAGCTGTAAATACGTCCAATTCAGGAATTACAAGAAGTTGGAGTTAGTACAGGTGCGTCTTGAAGTGCGCTATATATATATGAGACAGACTAAACAATCTCCCAGCACAACATTTCAGTATGTACCATAACGTTTGGTCTCGATATTTCCTGGACATGTGGCATTTGGCGGGCGCGCTCGTACGCACCTATCCAAGGCCCCCAGTCCCGCGGCTTGGGCACAAGGTGCGGGCTCCACATCTTCACAAATGGCACCTGTGGCGGCGGCCGCGGCGGTGCAACGCGGCGGCAGGCAGCACGGCTTCGAGCACAAGAGTTAGTGCGCAGACCCAGGCCGTGCTGGTAGTACACCAGGTTCTTTTCCGCGCTCGCCGTCTCTTCGCCGGACGGGTCCTGCGCAAATGCATGGATCCATGAATTCATGTGTGACCAGTGACTTCATTTCATACTGTGGTGGTGGCGGTGGCGGGGCACCTTGTGCAGGAGTGGAGGGCGTGGAGGGACAACGGTGCCACGCCGTGAGGACAGGCACCGATGACATGGTATTACGGTTGCACAAAAATGTACATTTGCGAATCACATACAACGCATTTTCGTTGTGTACTTGTGCCGCAGCGGAAATACTTCAGTCAAAAGTATGCACTGTTATGTGGCGCGTATGGGTGGCATCGGGTGCTGCTGCACAGTTTGCACCGTATTGGAGTGAGTACTTCGCACCTTTTGTCCAACATGTGCCAATTTACGCAGTTGTTCAAGTCTGTATGGCAGGTGCCGCGCCGCCGCAGGTTGGCTGCAGCCGCACCAGGATTGGAGCGCACCGGGCCAGTGCTCCCCCCCCCGGGCAACTGCCCATGTTGTCAGCCGTGTCAGCGGTCACAACCACAGCAGCGCGTGACCACAATCTCCATGGGACACTGCACACACGCATTCATGCCACGTGTGACAGTGCGGGGTTGTCATGCGTGAGCTGGTAGTCCCGGCAGGAGGGCAGATCTCAGCGGTGGTACAGGGTCTGGGGAGGAAGGGGATAGCAGCAGCACGCAGCCAGTGGTTGCCTGCCCGCCATACACAGCACAGAGGGTGTAACAGGGCCTCACTATGTGCTTCCAAGTACTACAGTGCACTCGCAATTGGGTGTGCTTTAATTTAGTGTGGCATGCGGTGTAGTGCGGGGCCCAGCGGCCTGTCACAGACCACATGGTTCTATGTAAACGGCACACAGTGCCCCACTTGGTCTAGTCCGGGTCTTGCTTCTGTGCGGAGTACACTAGGGGGGTGACACCACCCCGCACTCCATCCCAAGTGCACTGCAAATAGCAAGGGGGGAAAAGGTGGTCGGTGCCGCTCAGGCCTCCACCAAACGCCCTGCATCAACTTCAACTTTTGCTAGCATCAACTTCAACTTTTGCAAGTGAAGCACATAATTTGTGACTCTCCACCACCCCCCGCGTTCTCTCACCCGGTTGTTGTTGACCAGGTTGAAGGCGTGCTCGCCGCGCCTTATTGGCTGTGATACGCACGCGTGACAAAGATAAATGTGGCAACATATTAGTGCACATGTGTGCATGTACATATGCGTACACACTGG
Source organism: Ophiocytium majus (assembly GCA_032358315.1). Classification (NCBI taxonomy): domain Eukaryota; class Xanthophyceae; order Mischococcales; family Ophiocytiaceae; genus Ophiocytium; species Ophiocytium majus. The sequence goes on along the minus strand of JAULBY010027339.1, from coordinate 24,786 downwards.
AATATGATTTGGGGTATATGCACGTAGTGGAGTACAGGAGGGACGCGTGCGCAGCATCAGCGTCAGTTTGCGCGTGACAGGCAAGGCACCGGCAAACAAGCGGCAGCCTGTGAGAGCAGCCAAGCTCCGCCAGGCGCGGGCGCTCGCAAAACCTGCATGGACTGAAACACTTCCAGCACTTGGTGTGGTGAGGTGTGGTGGGGTGTGGTGTAACGCGGTGTGGCATGGCGTGCGTGGCATGGCGTGGTATGGTGCAGCCACTGACCTCCAGCCCCATGTGGTGTGGTGTGGTGTCGTGTGGTGTGGCGCGGCGCGGCGCGGTGTGGCATGGTTTGATGTGGTGTGCTGTGGGGTGGGGTGATGCGGTGCGGTGTGGTGTGGCAAGCTTGGCATAGTGTGGTGCAGCGACTGACCTCCAGCCCCATTTGTTTGGTGCGGAGCTCGTTGATGAAGCCGATGAGGCCCAGGTGAAAGAGGTAGTCCACCATGTGGTAGCTGTACCAGTTCTCCGCGCACCTGCAGCACAGGCGCACATGAAAACTGTTAAACACCCTATATACTTGCTATTGTGTACCAGGTACTTCCAGAAGTACAAATATTTATACATGCACATGGTATGAAGATTTTAACGCATGTATGATGTAAAGCGTAGCTGTACCAGTTTCTCCGCGCACCGGCAGCACACGCGCACATAAAAACTGTTACACACCCTATATATACTTGCTGTTGTGTACAAAATTCTATACACACACATGGTAAGAAGATATTTGACGTACGTATGCTGCAGCACACGTGCACATGAAAACTGGTACACACCCTATATACTTGCTATTGTGTGCAAATTTTTATACATGCACATGGTATGAAGATATTTGACGTACGTATGATGTAAATTGTAGCTGTACCAGGCCTCCGCGCACCTGCAGCACAGGCGCACATGAAAACTGTTAAAAGCCCTAGCCTGCCGGCGGCTCAGGCCTGCACGCTAGCAGCACTTGTTGCTCTTTTTTGTTCAGAGAACTTTGTGCATTCGTGTGCATACGCTGCGGGGCGTGTGCCATCGCCACGAGTGCTGGCGTGCACGGCATGGGCTCTCGCACGCCCCACAAGCGCAAATAAACAAAACTACTGTAGCAGTGTGTAGACTACTGATCATAAAATGCCATCTACCATACTGGTAGTGATGGGTCACAGCGTATAATTTAAAATTTTCGCATTATACGCCGTGTAACGTGTGTACATACGCCGTATAACGTATACAGACGAGCGTACTTGTGCGGCATTAACACCGTACCGGTATATCGCGTTTTTGGGCGTAGGAATACGCCGTATTTTGTACTTCGTATAACATATAAAATACGTTACACGCCATGACCCATCACCACATCCTGGTAATAGCCCTCACCACCCGCGGCTGTAGCTCATGGAGGCGAAGGGGTGCGGGAACTCGTGCGTGGGGGACCACGGCTGGGGGAAGAAGAGGTGCAGCGGCGCGCTGAGCGCCTCCGCGCAGTGTATGTGACCATACGTCACAGGGTTGGAGATGATCTGGTTGGCAGCAAGCAAGGCCAAAACAGGCGGGGCGGCGGCGGCGGCACAGGGGTGTTCGCTGGCGTTTAAGACGTTGCTGCGTGTGAGCGCGTGTGGTGATGCGCGGGCGCGCACGGTGCGGCGCGCGAAGCCGAAATCTCACGGCAGCGGTGCAGGGGCAACTTCAACTTCAACATTGCAACTGCAACTAATTCGGGCACCTATGGCGCATGAGGCAAGAAACAACGCGGCATGCGGCATTGGAAGCAACCCGCGGGGGGGGGTTCTCTCCCTCGCTGCACTAACTGCGTCCACTCACTGCGTCCGCTCTGAAGGGTGTCCGGTTGGGGTCCGCTGGGCTGCACGCTACACTGCAACTTCAACTCCAAGTTCAACATTTAAACTGCAGTTCCAATTACGCGCCTACCTGTGGGGCGATGTCGCACAGAACAGGAAGGCATGCTGCATCGAAAACCGCATGCGTGCTACCCACCCACAAGCCAGCACGCCCGCCCTGCACTTACTGCGTCCGCTGTGAAGGGTGTCTGGTCGGGGTCCGCTGGGTCAGGCTCAATGCATGCTGTCTTCAACTTCAACTTCTATGCAAACTGCAACTCCAACTTACGTGCCCACCCTTGGAGCGAGGTCGCACGAGACACAAGCCAGGAGCCCCCCCCCCTGCACTTACTGCGTCCGCAATGAAGGGCGTCTGGCCGGGGTCCACTGGGTCGGGCTCGGTGCACGCTGTACTTCCACTTCAACTTCAACTTCAACTTCAGCAATTCCACTGCAACAATTCACGCACCGAAAGCAATGGCGCACGAGCCAAAGCAGCACGGTGCATCGAAGCAAGCCGCAGGGGTTTCTCTGCCCTGCTGCACTCACTGCGTCGGCTATGAAGGGCGTCTGGTCGGCGTTCGCTGGGTCGGGCTCAGTGCACGCTGTGCTGCAACTGCAACTTCAACTTCAACTTCTACATTGCAACTGCAACTCCGACCAACGTGCGCACCTGTGGAGCGATGTCGCACGAGACAGAACGGCATGCTGCATCGAAACCGCATGCATGCTACTTACTGCGTCGGCTATGAAGGGCGTCTGGTCGGGGTCCGCAGGGTCGGGCTCAGTGCACGCCGGCCAAGTTGATTGGATGATCTCGTTCAGCATGGTCATCTTCTCAGGGAGCGTCTTGCAGCATGGCAGCGGCGGGGGGGGGGGGGGGGGGGGGGGGGGGGGGGGGGGGGGGGGGGGGGGGGGGCACCAACCATCAGTGGAAAGCATGCTTTGGAGAGGCGCAAAACCGTCCATCAAAGGCGCACACACTTGACTGCCCTGGGTTCACGCAAGTCTTTGCTTTGTTCACGCCCTTGCACGGGGCCACCCCAGGGTGACGGCCCCTACCGGCGGGGAGACCTAGAGTTTATCACTCCTAGAAGAGTGTTCATATACAGGCAGTCGGCGATTCAGTGTGGGGTATTGTCACCCCGGTAGCACCCCGCACTAAAGCAAGGCCCGCACTAGAGCATATGGGGCCTTGTGTGTATCGTTTATATGGAGTAGTACGGTCTGTGTCTCTGGACCCGGCAATGTCACTCCGCACTAAATGACAGCACACTCAATCGCGATGCACTGTACTTCAAAGTATAGTCACTCGTGGGTAGGGCTGCCAACATCGTATTTTGTCCAGAGTAAGTGTGTGTTGTGTGTGTGTGTGTGCGACTCGTGACGAATTTTTCACTGTTAACTTCTAATTATTGCGCCAACTGCACATGACGCACCCACACACTTTGCTCCGCGGGAGTGCCACAAGGCACCCGCACCCAGGCAAAACGGCATGCCACGCCGACAGGCGGCATAAAACGATAAATGATAATGGTGTACAGTAGTGATACGAAAAATATCAAGGGACATCACGCCAAAGGCTGAGCGAATGAACAGAAGTACACTACCGAAGTATGTACATATACCACAGTACATGCGGTATTTGCTTGCGTGTATAATTGTCATTCTAACTGAAATTTTAAGTGGTGGTATTTGGCGTGCACACGCACCTTGCGCTCATGAGGTTTCGGATGAGCCTGCCGCTGGTGTGGTACCTATGTACAAGTATATGCAGTACATACTTATGGAACTTCAAGTTCTAACTTAAAGTTCAAAATAAAACTTCAAGTGCTTGGCACACCCACCTTGCGCTCGTGGTCGTTCTTGAGGTTTGGAATCAGCCTCCCGCTGGTCTCCACCATGAAGGCGCTCAGGCGCCGCGGGTCGCCGCCCAAGGGGTAGTACTCAAACCCCTCGCCGCGCACCTTGTCCTCAAACACCTGCATGCGCGCATGGAGTGCATACTTTAGGTTACTATATGCTCAGGTGCCGAGGGTCGCCGCCCAAAGGGTAGTACTCAAAACTAGTGATGGGTCACGGCGTATAAGGTATTTTATATACGTTATACGAAAGACGGCGTATTTGTACGTATTTCTACGCCCGGAAACGCAATATACAGCGTATTCCCTGTATAAATACGTTCATGCACACACGTTACACGCCGTATTTACATACGTTATACGGCCTATAATGAAAAGTTTGTACGCTGTGACCTGTCACTACTCAAAACCCTCGCCGCACACCTTATCCTCAAACACCCGCACGCGCACATGAATGGCATACTTTAGGTTATCATTACTAAAAGAAGTATATGCTCAGGCGCCCAAAGGGTAGCACTCAAACCCCTCGCCGCGCACCTTGTCTTCAAACACCTGCATGCGTACATGAATTTCATACTTTAGGTTATCATCACTACCAGAAGTGTATGCTCAGGCGCCCAAAGGGTAGCACTCAAACCCCTCGCCGCGCACCTTGTCCTCAAACACCTGCGTGGTGTGTGCGCACATGATTTGCACCCTTTAGGTTGGTATCGTTGTTGTATGCTCGAGTGTCGCGGGTTCGCACACGGGTTGCATACTTCTTCAAGGATATTATTCTATGTTGAAGTATAAATGTATATATGGTAGTATTATGCTGTATATATATATGCATATGCAGAGGCTATGTACATGTACCAGGTGAATAGTGTTGTGCTACCGGTAATACATACTACAGTAGTATTTCGTATCAACAGTTTCATTGTTTCACGCTGGAAAGCGCTGTGTATGCGGCGTACATACGCCGCCTAACACCTTCCAAACATGTATTTTGTTTGCAACCCTACTACAGTGCTCACCTCATCTTGTGTGTGGCTACGTACTCGTAAATACACTTCTAGCACCTAAGTATGACTTCCGAAGTACACGGTTCCATCCATTGCACGCCGGAGAGCGCTGTGCGTGCGGCGTATATGCACCGCTCAACACCTCCAAACACATGTACTTTGTAGTATTTTGTTCTCAACCCTACTAGCGTGCTCACCTCACCTTGTGTGTCGCTATCCTCACGCGGTGCCCGTCCTGCTGCAGCAGCTTTCCTGCGGCGGCAAGCGCACCGGGGCGTGAAACTCGAGTTTTAGAAGTCCAGTACTGGGTACGCAACACGAGTTGAAACAAAGCCAGCGCCATCTGAAATAAAGCGATAAAAAGCTGGTTTGGAACACGCGGAGGTGCCGTGCACGGCTCGATGCCACAGCCAGCAGCCAGGTGTGGTCGCCGCATGCGCATCGCTGTGGGCTGGTGCTGCCCGAAGCAACGCAGTGCCTCCGCAATGCTGGGCACCAGAAGGTGATGCATACTTTGCCGTATGCTGTACCTACTGGTACCATTACAACGCATGCATGTGGCCGCCAGCTGCTGCCCGGAGCAACGCAGCACCTCCGCAATGCCGGCGTAGGTATATATACTGTACGTACTGGTACCACTACGCATGTATGTGACCCAGCACAGCACAGCGCCTCTGCAATGTTGGTGCAGCACAAGGTGTTTCTTACTACATCTGAGATGTATATACTGTACATACCGGTGCCACTACAAAGCACATATACATATATGGCGGTGCCATGCTGCAGCTGGGGCCGCACCATCTCTGTATTTGGAAACGAAGTGCTTTAACGTACTTCAGAAGTACGTGCGTATGCGGCATATACTGGTAAAATATATATCGTACCAGTGCAGTGCTTGTATAAATGTAACTGTACACTGTATCAGTAGTACTTGAACAGCACTGTAAACATGAATGGCCTTTACAACGTGGCAAGACCAAAAAACAGTCTAATTCGTACAAACACACTTCGAAGTAGGTTCTGTGTTCTGTACAGAAACATACTGATGATTTTGGTACGAGCACATGTTGTACTCCCTGGCCCGTCACTACACACTGGCCGCGCGAACAGCACGGACCGGCTTAGTGGCAGTGCTGCACATATTTCAAGTATCTGGTATACATGTAGGTATACTTCAACATGCTTCAAGTACCTAGTATGCATACTTCAAGTACCTGGTGCAAACAAGGGTTGCACATCCCCCACTGCACGCCCTCACAACTCAGAGTATGAATATATATACATGTACATGTATGTAGTCTAATATACATACGTCAACATACTTCAAGTACCAGTATACATACTTCAAGTACCTAGAAGAAGGGCTGCACATCCCCCAGCGTGCCCACAACCATGATGATGATGGTCATGTTGGGGGCCGGCACCTGCAGTATAACGCTTGTATAACGTAACCACAAACTATACTTCACTAGCACAAGCATAGGCTACATAATGCACATTTAAAATCTCATCTATCCTGGGCTTTAGAAATATGGACGGGGTTGGTGGCAGTGCTGCACACACCTAGTGCGAAGAAGGGCTGCACATCCCCCAGTGTGCCCACGATCATAATGACGATGGTCATGTTGGGGACTGGCACCTGTAGGGGCGGCGCACGCACCAGTGGTGACCGGCAGCGGCAGCGCTCAGCAGGCGAAGCGCGCACGGCATTGCAAGCGCTTGTGGAGCATTACGCACTACACGCAGCAGGCTGCTGTTGCCTCAAAGTATGAAGTCCCGTCATGCGTCAACACAGTTGCCCGTGTCGACTGGGTTTGCTCAGCTTGAGCGTGCTGAGGCACGGCGTCTCCTCCTCTTGAACGCCGGCCGTCCCCATGACAGCTGTGCTCTACAACTTTAACATGACGACTTCAAGATGTAAACTTCAACAGTGGCTGCTCACCAGAGACGCGCTGAGCCTGAGCGTGCTTGCTGAGGTTTGGCGTTTCCTCCTATTCAAGTCCGGCTGGGCCAATGACAGCTGCACAAATGTCTAGGTAGTATTGCACTCTACAATTTTAACATGAGAACTTTAACATGTAAACTTCAACAGTGGTTACTCACCAGAGACGCGCTCAGCCTGAGCGTGCTGAGGTTTGGCGTCTCCTCCTCTTCGAGTTCTGCTGGGCCCATGACGGATCTGCGGTACTGATGCAGCTCATCTGTCAGCGCCTTGTCCCTGTGTACATTGCACCGAAATCATACGTGTCAGCAAACACTATATGATGGCTTCATAGCATTCCTGTGGTCACAGCCAACCTCGCGGCGCTGGTGCAGCTCATCTGTCAGCGCCTTGTCCCTGCGTTCATTGCACCAAAATCATACGTGTCAGCAAACACAAGACAGTGACTTATTTGCATTCATGTGGTCACAGCCAATCTCGATGCAGCTCATCCGCCAGCGCCTTGTCCCTAAGTACATGGTACCAAAGACGCAGGTGTCGGCAAACACTATACAATGACTTTCTGGCACCCATGTAGTAACAGCCGATCTCACGGTTTATATGGTGCAGCTCAGCTGGTAGCGCCCTGTCCCTGCGCACACCCCATCAAATCGCTGGTGTGAGCAGCACACTGTACAATTAATTACCAGTATCAATGTGGTGTGACCAACACACACTATGCGATGATATGCTGGCATGCATGTGATGTCAGCGGTTCTGGTGCAGCTCAGCCGACGGTGCCTTGTCCCTGCATGTACCGCACCTAAAGTCACTGGTGGGAGCAACACACTCTACTTCCATTGCCAAAGCATTTGTGTGGTTTGTACTTGTGTGTGCGTGCAAGAGCCCATGCCATATGTTCCAGCACGCTCGTGGTGATGCCACTGCCCGGCAGCGTATATGCACGAAGTCACAACTTGGAACAACCAGAGCAATAAGTGCTGCTAGCAGGCAGGCCTGAGCCTCCGGCAGGCTAGGGCTCGACGTGCCAGGGCAGGTCGTCCGCCAGGGCGCCATATACGGCGAGTAGTTACCCGGGTTAAATACCTCTGTTGAACGCAGACAATGTTTTTTTTTTTCTTTTCTGCGGGCCACTCAAAGCATCGTTTGCATGTACGGCGGCAGTCACCGCCACACCCTGTCGGGGGGTATATTTTGGAGCCACCAAAACAGTTACCAAAAGTAGTTGACCTGGGTGAGTGCTTCCGCACTAGACGGCACAATTACATACTTTCAGAGGTACTGTGTCAGCATCCGTGTCGTCACAGCCAATCTCCTAGGAGGGCAATATGAAAACTGGGTGGATGCCGCATGCGGTGCGGGCTGGCCGTGTGCGCACAGGAGCGCGCAGCAGCTGCATAAAGTTGAAGTTGTCTCCAATGTTGGAGTTGATGCGTGTGCAACCACACCGTATACAGTGCTGTCTGCGCCCGGCACCGGGTTGCGCCTGCTGCCTGGGCAGCGGCAATGCGTCTGGCGCAGCTCTCATTGGTGCAACCGCCTCTCACAGTAACTATCGCTGCAGTTTGAAAGGCCGCTGGTAGCAGCACCAGCACAGTGTGTGCCGTGCTTGCACAGCCGGTAGACTCAACGCAGCTTTGCTGCCGCTCCTGCTAGGCGGACTACTTGTGCACAATATATGCACAGTGATGCGTGACTACTGTTATTGTGGTGTAACTTTTAAGTATTTCTGAAGTGTATGAATACGTTCATCAGCAATTATGAAAGCGGTACATGCGCTTACAGAGTAGATGAAACATTCATACGTTGCAAACCATCCTTACATGCGCAAGGCTGTTGTCAGAGCACATGGATCAAGAGTACTGTGAGACCATAATCTGATACACAGCACATGATGTACACACACGGTCCACACACAACGCACATAATTTGATTCGACATTAATACAGAATGTTCTGTTTCTCGATTTTTGATACTTCAGAAGTATATTTTTGAAAGTCATCTGTTTTGTTACAGCACAATCAAAATACGGCTGATGCTGTCGCCCAAGATTTTCGCAGACGCGCAATGGCTTAGCAGCACAGCTGACAAACACCCAGCAGCAGCACACGTGCACAGCGCTTGCAGAATATACGGCCATTACCAATGCCAAAGGTCACACAAAATGTCCCATTTATAAGTTTTTACCCACAGACAGCAAAATACCAGGTGGAAGAGGTGTGGTTTTCGCCCTGAATCAGTATTTACATACTTCAGAAGTAGTACCTACGTAGTAATTGCAGAAAGAGCAGACATCGTTGAGAATTCATAAGGTAAACAGTGGCAGTGATCCACGACCCGCGCTGCCTATTATCACACTAAGTCCATGCTGGCACATCACGGGTGTGCACCGGATCCCTACACGGCCGGCCAATCATAGCAAGCCAGGTGCTGACCAACACACCAGCCTAGCCACGTGTACATTCAATAGCTCAAGAACATGTATTTGGTTCTTTGATCTGAACGGCCAAAGCCCCAAGGGGTGAATTTACCCACGTGTTCAAGCCCATGAACTTCACATACATTTTCTACTACTGTAACTACCTTCACTTACTACAATATGAGTGCGGTTTCAAAACAAGGGTGTGGCACGCGTGGTGCAACAGCTCTTCCCTCCACGGCAGGCCACCCGACATGCCTGCTCTGTGCTGCTGGCTGCTGCACATTGCCGACGCGCACTGCGCCCGTGGTGGCCGCACGAGCGCGAGTCCAGGGCCAGATATGGCACAAACTTGGGCACCACCACCTTCAACTTCAACTCTTGAAGTATGTAAAAGTACGCTGCCACTGAGACAGCCACATGCGCCCAAGCGCGTAGTCACGTGGGTGCGCCAGGGCGCCTTGCGGCGACGATCACCAAGGTACTCCATGTGTGGCAGACATTATGACAGCCGTGCGGCGTCGATGCAGCACCTGAAGTCATAGGCTAGCTGTACACTGTGTGCGCGCTCCCTCAGAACTTCAACATTGACGCGTATTTCAGGCCGCGCGCGCGCTCACTTTTTGGAGTCGAACCACACGGTGACTGCGCACTCCTGGTACAGCCGCGTCAGCTTCCTGCTGAGCTTTGAAGACTTGGCCCGCATTGTCTCTGCTGCAGCAGCTCGCCTGCCAATCACCACCTCTCCTGCTCCGACTCCTGCTTCTGGGGTTGGTCTCCCAAGGCCACTGCCGTCCGGTGCCGGTGCTCCTGCTGCCGCTGGTGGTGTTTCCGGGACTGGGTCGGGCACTTGAGCGGGCACGCTCATGCATGTCCCCATGGTAGGTGCTGCTGCTATTGCATCAACGACGGAGTCGTCGGTGTTTGGTGGTGGTGGCGGTGGTGGGGCGGCTGCAAGCAGGCGGGGATGCGAAACCAAAAGCTAACAAGTTCGATGGGCAGGCCCACACGGTGTCAACAGAGGTGTAATTGCAGCAGGAACAAGCAGGAGCTCTGACAAAGCGATCCGCACCGCACACCGCAGTCAGAACGAGTTCAGCAGCAGCCGGCCAGCAGCAGCAGCAGCAGCAGCAGTCTTTGGCACCGACCTGCACATTTCGAACATGGTTTACAAACGTGCCTCCACGTGCATCACATGTCCCATATAGGCATGCGGCTCCCGACACCGACTCACCTGGAAGGCCGGGTTGCAGGGACCGCACCGCCTGCTGTGATTCAACAGACCTACCACCACCAAGCCACCTGCTGCGGCTGACTCCCCCCCTGGTCTCTGGTCTTGGAAGGTGTGGGAATGCTCTTTCAAATTGCACTGTGGTTCGGAGTTGGCAAACTTCAACTTCCGGGTGTTACAAAGGTGTGCTCAGCAGTTGCCCAGCAAAAATGGCGTGTCGCCTTCGCTGACTCGTCAGTGTCAGTGTGGGACCTGCACACAAGGTGGCGCCACACTGTGAAGCAGCAGCGCATCGCTCCTCGGGGGAGCGTTGTGCGCACGCGCCGCCGCCACGTCCCACCTGGTTGTCCGCACCCTAGAGCTGGGCATGAAGACCGTCGCTCCCATCGCAGCCCTGGCACTCGGTGCCTCGGTTACGGCGTTCCTCACGGCGACAACGCCACCTCGACACCACCGGCACTCCGTTCAAGGTGTCAGCAGGAGCGGCAGGGGCGTGCTGCGGGCCAGCAGCAGCGCCACCGAGGCTGAGCTGATAGCGGGCGTCTCGAACTTGGAGAAGGTGCTGGAGAGCGAGATCAGGGGCGCAGCTCTGCGGGCCCCGCACAACGCTGCACAGGTGACGGCGACGTGCCTGTGTCTGAACTACCTTCAAGCACTTTGCTCTCCCTGCTGGTGCCGCGTGCCGGCGCTGATGCCGGTGGCTGCTAGTGGGCATCCATTTACTGAGGTGGCTCTGCAGCAGCTGGGACTGTAGAGGGGTGCTTGCAGGCAGGTGCGGAGCTGTGTGGAGTAAGGCCGCACCGCGCACCGGCGATTCACATCAGGCCGGGGGCCTTCAGGGCTTGGGTGCTTCAACAGATCGACGGCGGGTAAGCATGTGATATGTACAGTGGCAGCAGCGGCAGCAGCAGCAGCAGAAGACGAGGGCGTACCAGATGCTCCCTTGTGCAAGCTGCGCGCAGATGCGATGTCAACGACCATGCACTCTGCACTTGGAGGTGTGGGAGTGACTCATTTTGGGCCGGCGCGTCTGCTGCAGATGCATCATTGCAGACTTGAAGTAGGCGCAACAATCCAGGGATTCGAGTCGTACTGCAACCAAGATACGATGTGCATGGCAGGCTGCAGCGTGTGCGGCGGCTGCCCTTGCTGCACTCATGACTGCTGCATGCAACCGTTACACTCATCCGGTGTGCACACATGGGTATCTGCCATGTTCACGTGTCCACTTGCGCATGAACTGTGTACCCAGTTAGTCTGTGTCACACTATCATAATACCCATACACTACACATATTCATACTTATGTATATACACACACATATACTATACCATACCGGTATTTATAGAAATGGGTGACGGCGTATAACGTATCTTATACGTTATACTAGTAGTACAAAATACGGCGTATTTCTATGCCCAAAAACGCGATATACGGCGTATATGCCACATATAAATATACTCATCTGCATATGTTGTACGGCGTATTTGCATACTTAATACGGCGTATAATGCAAAAATTACACTCTGTGGCCCGTCACTACATATTTATGTGGTATGTGTATTTGCAGGTTGAGAAGGAGTACCTGGCGGAGATTGAGGAGGAAAAGAGGGTGGCGGCCGCGGGCGCGGGCACGGGCTACGTGTACGGCGCGCTAAAGACGGACGAGAATGGCCTGCCGCTCGTGTATGACCCCATCGTCATCGCCGACTACTGGAACAGCAGGTGGGCTGGCATGTGCATGTACATGTGCATGTATGAGCATGTGCATGTATGAGCATGTACATGTGCATGTATGTGCGTGCATGGCGCGCTAAAGGCGGACGAAAATGGGCTGCCACTGGTGTATGACCCTATCGCCATCGCCGACTGCTGGAACAGCAGGTGGGCTGCATGTGCATGTACATGTGCATGTACATGTGCATGTATGAGCATGTACATGCACTTGTACTGTGCATGTGCATGTACAGGTGCATGTGCAGTGTACATGCGCACATACTACTTCGAAGTACGTAGTACGTGTGCATCTGCATGTGCATGTACTCTCACTGAACTCCGCTCAGGGCGCGAAGGGCCCTGTGCACAAAAAATAGCATGATCAAACACGCCGCCCCCTGTTGCTAGCTAAAGAAGATGGCAGGGCTCAGGACTGTGCACTGTAATGTAAGCACGGCATGTTGTTTACGGCACTACTCTGGTGGGAACCAGGGTACCTTTGGGGGTTGACGTGCTGTTACATGTGTAACTGCCGCAGGCCGCGCGAGATGGGCCAGCGCTGGACGTTCTTTCTGGCGCAGACCGTTCCGTTTTTTACAAAACTGGTGCGCTACTTCACCTCCGGCACACTGCTCCAGCGGGAGGCCGAAATTGCAAGGGACCTGCGCATCATCATCGAAAACCTGGGCCCCACGTTCATCAAGCTTGGCCAGGTACACAGTATTTACGAAGAATTCCATTCATTTACAGCAGCAGCCTCTGGGACCCCGAGATACCAGTTACGCAGGTGTAAGACAGTGTCATCATCGAAAACCTGGGATGCACGTTCATCAAGCGTGGGCAGGTGTACAATGCGCGTGCACATGCTAGCAAGGCCCTGCGATCATTACACATTTCTGAAGTCCTTATCTAATAATTATTATGTGAAGTGACATACTTCAGAAGTACAATTTGCCACATAGTTGCGGCGCAGGGTCTTCTTTATGTCATCATCGAAATCGTCGGACCCACCTTCATCAAGCTTGGGCAGGCACACACTGTTCTACAGTGTCGGTGTTCCACAGACCCATTCATCAACAGGGCCCCTGAGAGACCGGTTTCTTGCGTGTACACAGGTGTAAAAAAGTCTTTAGTCGTGCAACACACAAACCTCGAACCCACCTTCATCAATCATCAAGCTAGGCCAGGTACACACGCGCGTGCACACGCTAGCAAGGCTCTGCAACCATATACTTCGAAGTGCCGGTACTTCACAGTACTTCATACGGTGTACAGTATCCCCCTAAAAGATTGTTAGTAAGTACAAAAATTGTTAGTCCTCCGGGTCGCTTGCAGACCCAGTTTCTTGTGCGAAAAGAAACTGTGCTCTCTGTGCAGAGCAAGCCGTGACTGAAACCAAGCTGACTACTGGCACTTCTCTCCCTCTGTGTGTGTGCGTGCCTGTGCGTGTGTGTATGTGTGTGTGCACGTGTGCAGGCACTGTCTATCCGGCCGGACGTCATAGGCCCGGCGGCAACGGAGGAGCTTGCAAAGCTGCAGGTGAGCCTCTCTGCACGCGCCACGGCGGCATCCGGTATCCTGTCCGGTCGATCCGAGCAGGTGCAGCCACCGCTCATACACACTTACTGCATCGGCCGCCTGCGCTGGCGTGGGCACAGCTGCATCGGTTTGCCACCACCCCTCGATCCAGCACATCAACGCTTGCCTTCTCAAGTACCTCTTGAAGTAGCTGCAAGTAAGTTAGCACGCCACGGCAGCATTCGGCGCTTGTCCGGCCAGGTGCACAGCGTGCCACCGCCACTGGTGACCACCGCTATTTACTTCCTCTGGAGCGGGCGCTGGCACGGGCGCTGGGTCTGGCATACCGCCGCTCTGTCCATCAAAGCACACTTGCCTTCTTCAAGTAGCTGCAAGCACCGGACATGGTGTATGGCGCTGGTGTGCTTGAGCGCACGCCCGGTGTTCTGTAACACCGTCAGTGTACCATGCGACACCTGGCATGCGGGTTCTACTGCTCACAGGAGTGTATGCGCACTTGGCGCCACGGCAGTGCCATGCAGGCACTTGGCGCGGTGGCAGCGATACCGCACACCTGCCAATGCCGCACACAGCACTTGGCGCCACAACAGCACACTTGTGCCGCCCACTGCTGCCAGTGCCCGCAATTCATCCAGTATCTGTGGCGCCGTGGCACTACTCTTGGCACCTCAAGTGCGCACAGAACGGCATGCCACACAGGCACTTGCGGCAGCAACACCACACATGTGCCACTGCCCCACCGTATTATCGCGTGAGCTGGTAAACCGAGTACTGCCCACAACCGCGCCGCTCACTTGCCAAGTCTGTGCCCAAAAACCTGTGCCGCATGCCCACAGGATGCGGTGCCGCCATTTCCCAACGAGGAAGCGTACGCCTGCATTGAGAGAGAGCTGGGCAGGGCGGTGAGTGTTGGGGATGCAGTTGCTGAGCACACCACGCCCACCACCACCCTCAGCATCCCGATCAGTCGTTTCTGGTGGTGGTCCAGGGTGTAGAATGTACTTCACCAAGTACCGGTATTTTGACCGACACCTTCAGAAGTGTGTTGTACCAAACACAACATATTTATACGTTTAGGAATGTGGTACTTCTAAGTACATGGCGCGTACCGTCACTCAGACCCTTGGCAGTGCGCCGGCGCGCCTCAGCCTGCGGTGCTGGCATGCCTTCGACTGCACCCTGCGAGCTAGTGCGCACACACAACCTCGACAACTGGCTGTGGGACACGCACGTGTCCGTGCGATGCCACCGGGGGATACGTGCTTCGTGAGAGTATGGCACTGTCACGCCTGTTGTTGCAGCTTGCGTCAGCGCGCGCGCACCGCAGTGGCTTCCTGTCATTTTCACACATGCCAATGCGATATAGCCGCACATGGCACTGTCTTGCCTGTTGCTGCACCTTACCTACTGCGCACGCGCCGCAGTCACTTCCTGTGGCGAACACACGCGCTACAGCCGCCAGCGATACCATTTCCGTCTGCCACGCTGTTGGCAACACCCACAGTCGCCGCGCTTGCACCCCATCCCACACAACACCCGTCCTGTACCTGTACACACACTGCCACCCGTCTCATCATCCCAGCTGACATGCAGTGCCCCCGCTGCTGCATCCGCATCTGCACTGCGGCGCCTGCCATCGCTGCCGCGCCTGCATCTGCGCCGCGGCGCCCCGACAGATCAGCGAGGTGTTCAGCGAGATTGCGCCTGAGCCAGCAGGGTCCGCGTCACTGGCACAGGTATGGCTTGCTGGCGCTGGTGCCGCTGGGTAGTCACTGAGTGTGTTGACACGTGCGGGCTCACCATTGCCGGCGGCAGCAGCAGCAGCAGCAGCAGCAATGCAACCACAGGAGAACTTTTGGGGCCAGCAGCCGCCATGGCCGCTGAACTAATACCCGTTCAGGCAGGACAGGGGTGACCACCACGAGCAGCTCCCTACGTCTTGCACCAGTGGGTTCTCAAAGCGTGGGTCACAATGGCGTGTGCGTGCTGACCGTGAGTGATGCTGCCCTGAGCTTGGCACGGGCTGCGCCGCCTCCACCACTGCTGGTCCAGTGGTTGAGGAGGTCTGATGCAGCCGCCGCCCGCGTGTGCAGCAATGGATGCTACTGACTCTGCGGCATGCTGGCGCCTGTATCATTTGACAGGACTTCCATCGCTGGCATTGCGGCGCTGATACCTCTTGCACGCCCACAAGTGCAAATCAATAAAAACACTTGTAGTGTACTTGAAGTGTATTTCAGTATGTGTGCATATGAATGATATGTGCACTGTGCACTTCAAAGTACAGATATGTGCAGTATGTGGATGGCCTGTCATCACAGGCGAGCCCGCGCTAGGCATGATCAGTCACGCTGCCCTCACGACCACGCAACCGCTGCTGCGCTCCCGCCACACAGGTACACTGCGCGGTGCTGTACAAGCATATGTGAACTACTTCTGAAGTATATGCATCCATGTGCGACACTTCTGAAGTACATGCTGTCGTCTGCTTCAGGTATGTACTGAAGTATACTTTTGGACTGTTGTCACCGGTGAGCCTAGGCGTGATCAGTCCCGGTGACGCACGACAACCACCGCTGCTGCGCTCCCGCCACACAGGTGTACCGCGCGGTGCTGCGGTCCTCGGGCGAGGCCGTCGCTGTCAAGATCCAGCGGCCCGGCCTTCTACCCATTGTCACGCGCGACCTGTACGTCATGAAGAGGGCCGTCGCGGTGAGTCGCGCACCACCTTGCCCACCCGCCACCCCCCGTCCCAACCCCCCAACTGGTCACCGCTTTCACCCCCCCTCCCGAGGCTGAGGGGCTAGTTGCCAGTGAGCCCACCCCCCTCCCTACCACCTACTAGAAGTACGTACCTCAAATATGTACCATATGTATGTTTATCGAAGCATGTGAAGTATGTGTACTGCGCCCCCTGTCGGCATGCATGTCATGGAGAAGGGGCTGCGGAGCTGAGGCAATGCTGCAGAGTCGAGGCTTGGCGCGCAGCAAGGCAAGCACCGCCTGGGCCTTTTTCTGTATGCCCTGCTATGTGTCTGTGACCACACAAACTGGTTCCGCTCGCCAAGGCAGGCACGGTCACACTTGTTCTTTGCAGCATGCGCGTCCAACCCAGCTGCGATGCGCTGCAAAAACAAACAAAAGCGGACAGCAAGCTGCAAGCTCCACCCGTGGTGACTGGTTTCCGCTTGCTGCGTGCGCGCTGCAGACGTACCAGGGGCTCAGCGAGCGGTGGACAAAGCAGACCACAGACTACCGGGAGCTGCTGCAGGTACGCCTGCCTCCACCCGCATGCCTGCAGCTGCTCGCTGCTCACGGATTTGCTTGCACAGCGCACAGGCTGACATGGTATTCATAAATGAATTTATAAATCATAAATGAATTCATTGAATTCATAAATACATTGAATTCATAAATAAATGAATTCATTGAATCCATAAATCATAAATGAATTCATTGAATTCATAAATCATAAATGAATTCATTGAATTCATAAATCATAAATGAATTCATAAATCGTACGAAGTACTTATTTTCAGTTGCAAACTCCGCTTAGGGGTGCTAGTCTTGTGTACATTTTGTGCACGAGACTACAGAAGGCATGACCAGACAATCAGAAGTACTGTGACTGGTAGACTTGCGGAAGCAAGCTGTATGCGGCTGTGATCTTTGTTCGCACTTGGTGTCGCCGCAGCTCGCCACTTCTCCTTCCTTCTACTTCAAGTGCGGCTACTGCCTGTCTGGGCAGCGTGTGCACCGCATGCTCATAATCCACTGTCACAGACAGTCCTGTACAATGTGGGAACCTCAGTGCTGCTTTTGACTCCCCCACTGCTGCCGCCGCTGTGTTGGGTGCGCGCCAATGCGCAGGTGTGGGCCAACGGCTTCTACATGGAGTTGGACTTCTTGAACGAGGTGAGGCAGCAGCACCCGCACATCTGTGTCACATTTCTTCAAGTGCCATCGAGAGCTGCAAGGGTAGCAGCAGTCACACACCTCCGTGGACACTGGTGGAACATGCAGCCACTGACTCACCGTCTGCACTTCAGCAGTGTTAGCCAACATAGGCAGAGACGCACATCCCGCTGGGCTCCTTCTGGCACTTTATAGTGGGGGTGGTCTGAAATGCCGTGCTTGGGAGGGTTGGCTGTGATGGTTGATGTAACGATCTGTGCCCCATGGCTGCCAACGTCTTGTGCCGGCGCCAAGAGAGCACTGTATTAACCTCAAATACTGCCCATAAAACAGCCTACACGTGCCCGACCATAACGGGGCCAGCAAACTGACACGCCGGTGACTCGTGCCTCCCTGCCCCGTGAGCGTTCGCCGTGCGTGCGCAGGCCAACAACCAGCAGCGCATGCGCGATGTACTGGCCGACGTCCCCGACGTGCACGTGCCCGCCGTCTACCACGAGTTCTCCACACGCCGGCTGCTCATCACGGAGTGGGTTGACGGCGTCAAGCTCACCCAGGTAGGGTGCGCTCGATTTATTGTTGTATGCAGTTTAGTGTGGGGTCCAGATACCTGTCACAGACCACATGATTCTGTATAAACAATGCGCAATGCCCTATTTCATTTACTGCGGGCCTTGCTTTAGTGCGCGGGGTGCAGGGGGTGACACTGCCCCACACTAAATCACGAGTGCACTGTACTCACATGCACAGCATGCCTGTGTTTTTCTACGCCAGGTGCCGCCTGAGGAGGTGAAGGAGCTGACCAAGGTGGCCCAGGAGGCCTTTCTCAAGCAGCTGCTCGAGGTTGGCTTCTTCCATGGCGGTGTGTATCACGCCAGCCAATCCACCACTGCAGTCCGCGCTGCCTCACTACACTTGCTCCGGGAATGAGGGCGCCATGTAGCAGTCCCGTACCAAACAGTTTGCTGTACGCGTATGTGCCGGTCGTGTGCGCGGGTCGCGTGCGCACCGTCGCACAGCCTGAAAAGGAAGAAATGCACGCTGCGCTCCACATCTCAGACGTTTGCGCCAGCCAAGCAACCGCTGCTGTCTACACTGGCCACAGGGGCCACCTGTACGGTCTTTGCACGTTACTTCGGGAGCCACAAAAAAAACAAATACTGCCCCGTACTCCAAGTACCATTTACTATGGCCGGCATCGTAAAACACTGTGGGGGGCACATCACTCTGAGAGGCACACAAGATATGATAAAAGCTCCCATCCCTGGGCGGCTACTCTGCAGCTGCCGTGCAGCAACACAGTACTCTCGCTCACTGACTGTGGGTGCCACTTTAAACCAGTCCCGCACCAAGCGCTTTGCCGAGCGCATGTGCAGGGGTCCCGTGTGCGCCGTCGCGCGACCTGAAAGGGACAAAGCGCGCGCTGTTTGCGGCATGTGACACAGTGTGCTAAAGCAAATGTCGCGCGCACGGACGTGGCAAATGCGCCGCAGCATGGGTGTCATGTTGCACTGCATATGCAGCGTCCATCGCTTTGCCTGCGCTGGCGCAAGTGAGCGAGCTGCGGGCCCGGCGCTGCCTGTGTGCTGCGCGTGTGACACTCTGTGCTCAGGCGGATGTCGCACATGCGCACATGGCAGCATTGCATTGCGCCATATCACGCCGCACTGCATGCAGTGTCCGTTGCTGTGCCTTTGCTGACTCAGGTGACCATGCTGCGGGCGGACCGAGCCTATGTGTTATGTCACGCATGCGCACATGGCAGCATACATATGTCACGTTGCACTGCATATGCAGCGTCCATCGCTGTGCCTGTGCTGAGCATGCTGCGGCCGGGGCTGTATGTTGCGTGTTGTGTTTGCTCGCCACCCCTGGCAGACCCCCACCCGGGCAACCTGATCCGGCTGGACGACCAGAGCAAGGGGCGGCTGGCAATCATCGACTATGGTCTCATGGCCACGCTGAGCAAGCACGACATGGTGAGGAAACCAGTGTACTTGTTGCGGTACTGTGTACTTGGCTGACTGCCGGTGCTGTGCACTTGAAGTAGGTAGCTGCGTTGTGACTATGACGCCTATCAAAGGAGCACGTCAATATGCTCAGCGGCTCTTGTGAGTACGCCGGGGCGGTCGCTGGCGGCAGCTCACTTTGTGCGCACCAGTGAGCCTACCAACAGCCATTATTTATGCGCGTCCACATTGTGCAAGCATGACATGGCGAGTGTGCAAGACACGCTGGTGAAAATACAGGCACGGCGATGCGGTTCTCCTGGTGCGCGTGTGTTCAAAGTCTCTGGATACGCAGTCTACAACACTTTTGAATCAAGTCATCACTGGAGTACGTGACCATAATACAATTTTACCCTTTGGCAGGTGAAGCGTTATCGAGTGCACGCCAACAGCAGTGCGCTGGTCGCGCACCACTGAGCCTGCCGACAGCTCCTAAGTTGAACGAGATAGACTCCTGTAATGCTGGGCATGTGCGCCCTCCCTGTGACCTCACCAAGCCCGCCATGGCACGTGCCAGCAGCCAGCTAAAAAGAGCCATACGCTTGCGCCTCGTACACCACGCGGTCTGCCGCCGCCACAACATTTGTCCATGCGTGTCACGCGTGTGACGTGTCCACTGCCGGTGCAAGTGCGGTCGCCCTGGCACCACTGCGATGTCAGCCACACCGAAAGGGCCACATGCATGTTCATGAGTGGTCAGCAGCCCTTGTGGGTGCATAGGGGGCGGCCCCTGGCGGCGGGTTGCATTTTTTGCGGGCGCGAAGTGGGCTGCTGCGAGCGCGGGTGGGCTGGGCCAGCATATATCATGACGAACATCCACCTACGTTGTATCTCAAGTACTTGAAGGCATTTATAAATGGCTCGATCGGCCAACGGTCGGTGACAGAAGATCTTGCAGTCTCAAGATGGCAGCGGATAATCGGTGTTTGTGCCATGTGATGTCACTCATGTGTCCATGCAGGACATAATGGTGAACGCGCTGATCCAGCAAAAGCGTAACTGACAGCGCGTGGCCCGATCGGTCCCGCACTTGGCGCCACAAGTTGTGTGCAGGCCGAAGATTGCCGCGAATGATTTGTGATCGCGCTGTGTGATGTGCGCGTCTCCGTGCAGGACATAATGGTGAACGCGCTGATCCACACCGCCAACAAGGACTTCCCGCGCCTGATCGACGACCTCATTGAGCTCCAGGTCCTGCCCCGGGACACGGACAGGCTCAAGGTGGAGCCCATCATGAGGTGCGTCATGCCGCCGTGCATCCTACCGCAATACCGCAGCCGAGTGGTATCTGTGAGTGCTGCTTCATTCACGCTTCTGTACCGTCTACTTTCACTAGAAGTAGAGTCTGGTGCCTACTTGGAACTACTACTGAAGTTACTAAATGCTAGATGTCACGCTGCGGAGCGCTGAACACGGCACACGACAACCTCGCGCGGTGGGCTGCACGCGGGTGTGTGATTGGCCTGTACGTGCTCAGCGGTGGCAGTGGCGCCAAAACCTCAACTGTCAGTTGCTGGCATTACGCCCCACGTACGTGCTCACAAAAAACTGCTGCACGCTTGCGAGGCGTGCCAAGTGCCGACGAACACGGCACACCACACACCCGCGTGCGGTGGCTGCACGTAGCGCATGCACGCAGGCGCGTGATTGGCCCGCATGTGTTCGATGGCGGCGGTGACAATATTGGCGCCAGAGTCCTCAACTATCAGTTGCTGGCATTACACCCCACGTACGTGCTCACTAAAAGTGCTGCACGCTTGCGAGGGCGCCCCCACCAAGTGCCGTCTAAACCCCTTGCGTTCCTGGACACGGCACTAGGGCACCCCCATGCGGTGGCCGCACGTGTTGCACAAGCGCGTGATTGGCCCGTACGTTTTCAACGGCCGCACTGACAACAGCACACTACCAGCTGCTGCCAGTACGCCATGCATGCGTGCTCACAAACACTGCTGCACGAAGCCCCTTTCGTTCTCGTTATGTTACACATTGCAGGCGCGTGATTGGCCCGTACGCGTTCAACGGCGGCAACGACACTAGTACTACCTGCTGCTGGCATTACGCCACACGTACACGCTTACCACAACTGCGAGGCGCCCTTAACGAAAGCCCTTGCGTTTCCTGAACACGTCGCACGGCACCTGTGTGCGGTGACTGCACGGGGCGCCCACACACAGGCGCGTGATCGGCCCATACGTTTTCAACGGCGGTGGTGACAAAAGAGTGGCGCCAAAAACCTCAAACAGCAGTCGCTGGCGCCGCACATAAACGCCCACAAAAACTGCTGCACGCGCGCCAGCGGCCCCACCAAGTGCCTTCGAACCCCTTTGCGTTCCTGATATATTATTTGTTGCAGGCGCGTGATTGGCCCATACGTTTTCAACGGAGGCGGCGCCAAGAACCTCAACTACCAGTCGCTGGCGGCCGATCTGGGGCGCGCTACCCTGGAGATACCCTTCAACATTCCCAGCTACTTTGCGCTGGTGGCGCGCGCGCTTGGCATCCTGGAGGGCATTGCCCTCACGGGGGATCCCAACTACAAGATTGTGCTGGAGGCATACCCGTATGTGACGCGGCGGCTCACGGCCGATGAGGACTCGCCCATGCTGCGGTGAGTGCATATGCTACAGTACTTCGGAAGTACATGCTGCTTGTACTTCTAGTTTGAAGTAGACTGATGGTAGCCTATGCATCACAAAAACAACATGGTGGGGGACTTCGGCCACAAGGTTGTGCTGGAGGCGCACCTGTGTGTGACGCGGCGCGTCACGGCCGACGAGGACTCGCTCATGCTGCGGTGAGTACATGCATGCTTATGCTGATCTAGACAAAAGGTAGCTTACAAACACGTCGAAACATCAAAACTACTAGTATGACTGACTTCTGGCTGCTCAGGGACACATGTGTTGGTAGACTCTGATTGTGTGCGATGGCGGCTGGCCGTCGTGGAGGCTACCCCTACGTGACGCAGCACCTCATAACCGACTAGGACTCGCCCATGCTGTGTTGAGTACAGAGACGAGACAGTACCTATCTACCAGACCTCTGTGTAGGAGCGATGCAGCTCTACGCGTCCCTGCCATCACCCTCTGGGGTACCCATATTTAGTTATGAATGCACATGAATGAATGAATGAATGAGCATGGACTATGTACTATCTCGGAGCTGCTTTGGCCACGCAAGACAATTGGGGGGGGCAGGCGCGGCGGTGCTGTCCGCCGGCCAAGCCTCTGGCGCCACCAAAACTGCACGCATGTGGCGCATGCCACCAGCTAGAGCTGAGCACTGACAGCACCGATGGCGCAGCCACAGGGCTGACACATGTGGCGCACACAGAAAACTGGGCGTCGCAGCACAAACCTGCACGCTGTGCTCTGGCCACGTGGGGGTTGCGCGGCGACTGTGCACACTGCGGGTGCACCCTGCACCGTCTGACTGTACGTACGTCAGGAGCTGTTCAAAGTAATATGGCCTCGTGCAGCTGGTAGAAGGCCTGCTTGGCACGGTTCAGGGCATCCTCCTCCCAGACGTAGCCCAAGGTGGGCTGACGCGTGTGGGGCACACAGGGAAACTAGCTCGTCACATCACGAGCGTGCATGCTGCGGCCACGTGGGGGTGCTGCGGCGACCGTGTGCACTGCGGTGCACCCCTGCACACTCAAACATGCATGTGATACTTCATAGAACGTACTACGTAGTAGTTTTATTTATTTGCACTTGTGGTCGTGCAAGAGCCCATGTCATGTATGCCAGCAAGCGCACGGCCACTGGGTGCCCAGGCAAATGCATGGCAACGTACGTGTACGAACAAAGACAGGGCTAGCGGGTGCCAGCAGGCTACCTAGGGCTCGACCTGCCAGGGCAGGTCAAGTAGAAACCTAGGGCTCGACCTGCCAGGGCAGGTCAAGTAGAAAGTACTACTACTGTAGTGTGTAACGCCGTGTTTGCCCTCCCCAAGGTAGCACCACATACCCGCCTAGGCGCCCCCATCACCATCATGCATGCCCCAATGCTATATGCTGGTGCACACGCCACGCGCCAGGCGCGCCCCCCAGGACATGCTCTACAGCGGGGCCGACGGCAGCAGCGGCTGCACATGTGCTTGTGTACTAGTAGACTGTACACAGAAGTATACACCACTGGAGTAAAAGTACTGGTACTACTCAGAAGTACATATTTTTGTACCTCTACTTCAAAAGCATACTTCAAAAGTATACTTCAAGGTATACTTGAAGTACCATTATGACATATCTCACCCGCCACGGACGTCCCATGGTCGCTCGCGCACCCGCCACGCGGCAGGCGCGCCCTCCAGGACATCATCTGCAACGGTTCCGACGGCAACAGCGGCTATACATGTGCATACAGTACACAGAAGTATACAAAGTATACACCATTGAAGTCTACTACACGCCAGCAACACAATACCTTGAAGTTCTACGCAGTACTTCAAAAATGTTGCAAGTACTTCATTACTATATGCCTCTCGAAGTACGTATTGACGTGTCTCACACACAATGAACCCCCACGCACGCGCCACGCGACAGGCGCGCCCTCCAGGACATCCTCTACAACGGTTCCAATGGCACCAACGGCGGCAGCGACGGCGGCGCCCCCGCGCTCAGCATAACACGGCTTGCAAACCTGCTGGCGTACGCCATGGGCACTGCGGGCGCGGCCGGTGGCGATGGTGGTCCTGTGTTTGTGGACTTTGACGCGGCCCCCAGCACCGCGGCAAAGCTGAACGAGGTCATGGCCTTTCTTCTCGGCGACAGCGCCAGGTGAGCGGGCGTTGGTGTGTGAGGCATCGGCATCACTGGCACTTGGGGTGGTGTGCACCTGGGTGGCTCGCGCATTGCGTTACTTGAAGTGTAAGTATAAAGGCACATATTGAGCTGAATACAATTACTAGGTTTAGGGTATGTGTACACCGCGGTTGCTGTTCTGGCACTGTGAACTACTTCTGTTGAAGTGTTGCAGACACCGCCGTGTGCCCAAACAGCTGAAGTTACGGAGCCTGCGAGTAAAGGTGGGAGGACAATGCAGCTAGGCGGCGAAATACGAAGTTTCAGTAAGGACATCCCAGTTGAAACCCCCCTACTTGTAGATGTTGGAGGGATAAATAGCGCGCAACATAATATGCACCAACGCACCGCCAGCCGTAGAACCCCTGGCCAACCGCTCTGGCACCACTCACCCGCCGCAGTATCACCCTCTGGGCATCACACATATATATATATATATATATATATATATATATATATATATATATATATATATATATATA
>JAULBY010027328.1:0-16665 GCA_032358315.1 Ophiocytium majus | reverse complement strand
CCCCCCCCCCCCCCCCCCCCCCCCCCGTGATGAATTAAACTCGCAAAAATTCTGCCCTGCTCCATGAAAAATTCGCCTGCGGCTTCGGGCACCACAACCACTGCGCAAACTGCTGTATATAGGCGCATGGTGCTGTTGATACGCCCGATTGCATATTCCATGCAATTGGTACATTCCTCTTCTTCCTCCATAGCTGATTTCCTGGCACCTTGTGCTGCAACCGACTGTGAAGCTGGTGTCCGCATGAGGGTCAAGAACACCAGGCACTCGTTTGCAGCACTTGGCACTTGGCCACTACAGTACACTATGACGTAAAGATGGGCTTGAATGGGCTCACCACGTGCCTGCATATATATACTTCAAGTATATCATGGTGTGGACACCACCGCACACATTGATGTTCGTGCTAAAAAACTCGAGACGGCGGGTAGTCTGAGCATAAAAACCAATGTGTGCGGACACTGATTTTCATGCTGAGCATGAAAACTCAGCGCTGAGGGGTATTTTGAGCATGAGAATCAACATGTGCGGTGGTGCCCACACAATGATATATGCAGGCAAAGGGTGAGGACATTCATGCCCTTCTCTGCCTCACTGGTGGTGTAGTAGCCAAGTGCCAGGTGCAGCAACCGTTGCCTGGTGTTCTTGGCTCTCAAGCGGACACCTGTTTCATAGCTTGCTGCAGCACAAGGTCTCTGTGCCAGCAAACCAGCCATGCATGGAGTGGCCGGCAGCGGCCTACCAAGTGCATGCAGTCGTGCATATCAATGGCGCCATGCGCCTATACAGCAGCCTGCACAGTGGTGGTGGTGCCCCGCAGCCGCACACAGCGAGTAACTACATGTACGCAAGTGCGCGCACTGCAATGGCGCGTCACCCATCAACGTCAAGCGGCCCACATTGAAGTGTGCATGCACTTTTGGTGGCTGTTGGTGAGTGGCGTGGCTGCAGCTCCGCACCAACTGACCTGTGCACGTCTACATGCTGCTGCACTTTTCGCCGCCGGTTGCCGCGCCCCCCCTCTTCTTGGCCGTCATGGCCTTCATGCGTTTCGTGTCAGCCTGTCAGGTCCTGCCGACGCCCCGCCCTTCCACCCCGCTTGCCAGCTGTCGTGGGCCTTTTTGTCGTTCGTTTAGCGGTACTTCAACATTGTACCTTGTGCACACCTACCAAAGGCTGGGCATGATTTTGTGTGCACATGCGGCCATCGCAGGCTACCATCTGCAGACGTCGTGGTGCTGTGCTGATGGCAGGTGAAGGCTGCCCAGAACGGCAGGGGGCCAGGGAAAGGTGCGCGCGCGTGGCAGGGGTAGCGCCGGAACGCAGGCCATGGCACCCCTTGACGGCTGACTCCGCAACCACGCCAGCCCTTCCCGGGCAGACTCGTTCTCGATTGATCGCCTCGACGCCGCGTTACAGTTCTGCGGCGCCGTGTCCTGTTGAGCGAGAGCGCCGCCTGGCGGTGGCGCTTCGACCATGCCAGGTGTCGCGCCCGGGGCAGTGGTGGCGCCCGCAACGCGTTTGCGGGGGTGTGCAGACGGCGCGGCGTCCGCCTGGGGCGGCGTCGCAAGCAGCAGGGCGCCGCGGGTGGCCTCGCGGTTGGGGGCGGTGGCCGTCGGCGACCAGAGCCCCCACCGCGCGGGGCACAGCACTGGCAGCTCCACCTGTGCTGCCTCAGGGACATCGCCTCAGGCGTGCATGCTGCCCCGCATGGCGTGCACGTGTGCGCAAAGGTGCGTGTGGCGAACAGCAGTGTGCGCCATTGCGCGCGTGCAGCCGCTGCCGCACAGCCGCGGGGAATGCGCACAGCGGCCCTCGAGATGCTGCCACGGTGTGCCCGAGGTGCGCGGCCACCGACCGCCGGGCGAGAGGCCAGGTCCGCCATGTCCCTGGCGCAGCTGGGATGAAGCTGCTGTGCCGACCAGAGGGTAACCAGCGGCTGCTCATCCCGGGCAGCCCTTCAGGGGTGCAACAAGGCCCACGGCAGCACGCCAGGTTAGTGGGCGTCGTACTGGCGCAGATCTCGGTCCACAAGCGTTGAACCACAGTGCGCAAACCGAGTGAACAAGCAAGGACATCTAACATAGCTGGTGTATTTGCGGTGGTGGTGGCCATAGATGCCACTGGGCACTTGGCACTCAAACGCGGCAGTCAGCGAGCATTCAAACGCCGTGCAAAAATAGGTGTTTGTTGTCTAGTGGTGCATTGGCGCGCACCGCGTGCTTGTCAAAAGCACAGAACCTTCCGCCCTGCACGCGCGGCTAACGCCTGGCACGGCAGGGTGCAACACAGCGTCAACTCGAAGTGTCGGCAACATGTGAAACCCAGCGCCCAATCGAAACGATCACTGGGCGGGCCACAGGCTACAAATTTTAACATCAGGACTGGCAGGACATGTCCGTCAACTTCAAGTTGCGGCGCCAAGCTCTGACAGCACTTGATGCACACAGTTCCCCCAGGGCTGCTGTCAGCGCAGGTCACAGGCTTACGCCTTCAACAGGCAGCCTGACGGCACAGGCACAAGCTGCACTGTGCAGGCAGCCACCATACACAAACCGTACACAAAGGCAGCACACCCGCAGCCGCCAAGGCGCACGGGGCGTTTCACTACAGCACATACCAAGTGGTGCGAACCAGAAAGAAAAGCCGCCAGCGCGTGCGCGGCGCAGCGCCAGCACCTGCCAAGGCGCTGCTGGCAAGCTGGCCGCCGGCTGCTGCGGCGGCGTGGGGGCACGCTGTGGAATGCAACGCCGCACCTGCCCCCCCCTTGCAACGCGCGTCCGCTGCTGCTGGTGCCGTACCAGCCACTGCGGCGGACTGACTCGCGCTCGCGCACTGCAAGCAAGCATGCAGCATCTGTACATACAACAACACAATATAGAGCCGCCCCGAGGCACCGGGCGGCAGGGGCGGGGACGCCATCTAGGCCCCATGCCGCGCCGGGCGACTGTTGCAGCGGCAAGTGCAGCACCCACCACACAGCAGTCACATGCTCCTTCGCGATGTGCGCGGGGTGCAGCCCTCAGTGCCGCTGAGCGCCACCGCTGCCGCAGACGCCGCTGCTGCTGGGCAGATACAGTCTCAGCGCGGGCGGCGGCGGCGGGCCGGGCTGCAGCGGCACTTGCTCAGCACCAGCGGCACTGCGCAGCAGCGCTGGGTGCTGCGCTCCGCAACAGCCGCCTGCTCTGTAGCCTCAGCGGCCATGCTGGGGCTGCGGGAGCACGCGGAGGGTGCGGTGGGGCGCGGCGCGGCGGGCCGCCAGTCGGCGCGTCGCCGGCGTTGTGTGCCAGCCCTCTGGCGGCAACGCAATGAGGTCGAAGGGGTCTGCTGTTGCGTACGATACCTGCAGGCGCCGGAGTGGCCAGCGGTGGGCAACAGCGGCGGGGCGTCAGACAGTGCGGCGCCGGTGCTGCTAGGGCGGGGAGGCAGTGGCGTGTTGCGCCATGGCAGAGGAGGGGGGGTAGTGGAGCGGCGAGCGGTCGGCGGTCGCAGGCACACACTGGTGCGTTGTGGTTGTGCTGCGCACGCAGGTGGTGAAGGGGTCTGGGCAGCAAGCATTGGGACATGTCAAAACGCGCATAACGATACACTGGTGACCGAGTGCTGGCGTTGCGCAGCCCGGGGGGCAGACACGCGCGGCGTCAGACACTTGCCTCATAACCGAAGTCCTCAAAAGCGCCTGCAGTGCAGCGGGTGGCAGCAACAGCAGGCAGCAGCAGCAGCATCAGCATGCATACGCGAAGCAAAACTGCGCGCTTGGTTTGGCGCAACACAGCGGGGTGGCGGGAGCATGCAGCGCACAGCCAGAGTGAGCTGTCAACCTGGCACCAAGGGGGGCCCACAGGGGAGACCAGGACAGTGTCGGGCTATCGTGCGCTGTCAACCAATGTGGTACAATGTTGCCGCTAACACCAACGGTGCTGTAGCAGCATGCTAGGCTTACAATACAGCGCACAGCGCTGAGCATCGCAAACTTGTCGGGTACCAGGAGGTGACAGCATGCTTGATCATGCTTCTTCCGGCTGCACGCGCCATGTGCACCGAGTCTTTCCGTGCCCTGAGCGAAGTTTGATACAAGTGCAATGTTGTGGGAATCCTCAAGTACGCACCTATGGTGATCGCCGTGAGCGGGTTGCTGTCGGGGTCGATGTACGGAGTCATGAGCTCGGAGCCCAGCTCGTCCTCAAACCAGTGCCTGCGTAAGCGGTAAGAGCAGCAGAGTGGCACAGGGCAGGGTCGGCAGAACACAGCGCATGTCCAGTGTGCGGTCAGGGTGTGCCTGGGTTAGTGCGGCAGTGGTGCTGCGGCTCAGGCTGTTCAACAGCGGGGCGCCATGGTGCGCTGGCGGCGCACCGCTGCTGCGGCCGCGTGTGTCAGCGGCCAAGGCGCTGCCCAGGTCATGCAGCGCATGCACAACGCGTAAACATGTGTGCATGCGCGCCCTTCAGGCATCTGCCTCCCGCAACGAGACCGGCAACACGCCACCAGCAGCCAAGGCGAACCCAGCTGCCGGTCCGGCTGAGTTAGACTCGGCTACCCACACACAGCATGCACATGCACGGTACACGGGCCCACCCGGGCCCAATGCTCAGGGGCTGCCCGGGCAAGTGGCGACGGAGGCGGGGCGGCACTCACGCGCAGTAGCTGCCATCTCCAGGGGCGCCCTCGTAGTGCAGCTGCAGCTCACTGCCGCCGGCGACCTGGGGCGCCAGAGTGGTGTAGTAGTCACTGGCGATGCACGCCACGGTGGGGTCCGCGCCCCAAACTTCGCATGTCACGCCGCACTGCTTGGGGTACAGCGGGAACATGTCCGCTGCTCAACCGCAGGGGTTGAGGGACGGGGAGGGGGGCAGCAGTGTGAGGCAGACAAGCTGTGATTGCGCGCTGGGTGGCATGTTAGATGTTGCTTTTGGGTACTTGGCGGGGGCTTCTTGGGTATGTGTCAGCTGCTGCTCAGCAGGCTGTAGAGCTGGATCATCCACGACACAAACACGGAGTGTGGGTTGTTGTATTACAAGAAGACAGCACTTGGGGTAGGTGTCACATTGCAACACTGCAAAGGCAATTGGAGGACCCAGCGAGAAGGTGGGCACCATCTAAACCAGGCCAGAGCACCCGGGCCCGCAGACAGATGTTTCAATAGGTTGAGTTAGATTGGTGTTTCCAGCCAAGATGACAACACATTTAGGTGCGCGTGCGCAAGCAAACAGGGCATAGCAGGGATCGATGCTGCCACACCCAAGTGAGTCTTCCGCATGTTTCAGCTGTGGTTGCTGCTGCAGGTGTTGCTGAAAACATTCCGCAATGGCGGCGGCTGCTCGGCGCAGGTGCGCCACCGAAAACCACTATGGTATGCTATACACCATGCTTCACGTATATGAATACACTACAGCAGCAGCTCTGCGGTGCGCTCACGTGAGAAGCCAAGGGCGTGCCCCATCTCGTGCAGCACAATGGTGGACAGGCTCCCATCCACGATCGCCGCGTCCACATCCTGCGGGGGCAAGCGGTTGCAAGCGCAGCACACACGGTCATCAGCGCGTTGGGCTTACCCGCAGGGACCGACTGCAGTGTAATCATTTCACACTGCAGCACCGTGTGTGTGAGCTTTTTTGGCTTCCCTACACGGTGCGCCACCAATGGCAGTGTGCGTACAGAATGGCAGGAGCATGCCTACAGGTGCCTCCGATAACCAGTGCGGAATTGCTGACATTACGGTGGCACAGCAGTTGCCATAGTGGGGTAGAGTACTCTTGCGCGCGAAATGCTGCCACTGGTAGCCGGTGTCACGTACTGTACTTGGTGCAGGGGGCTGGCATTGGCACCAGAGGTGCACTGCTGTGCGTGCGCACGTGCGCTCGCATGTACGCTCAGGCATCCCTTGCTACACGCACACTTCGACTGCCAGCAGTGTGCACATACAAAGTGCCCCCACAGCCCTTTGACCTGCAGCTCGCCCAGACCGCAAAACAGGGGCCGTCGCAGCTCGAGTGGTGCGCACATTGGCGGCTCCCCCACAGCACCAAGCAGAGCGTGTTCACATGCACACCTGCGGTGGCTGCCAAAACCCATCCACCAGCACACACTGCTACCCCGATTCCGTACTCCAGATGAACTTTGGGTTCAACAACATCAGAACGTCGCCTCAAGCGCACATCACATGCGACGCCACCCACCGCTATGTCAAAGATCATGCCGCCCGTGAGCGGGAAGCTGCCGATGTCCGGCGTGCGAATGTTAATGATTCCCGTGGCGCCCAGCGTGTTCATCTGCGTCTCGGGGTCGCCCAGCCCATCCAGGGGCGCAAATTGGTAGCCAATCATGATGTCGTCAATGTCGACCGTCGGCGGCAGGGGCTCCAGGGGGGGCACGGGGAAAAAGTCCCCAAACAAAGCGTCTGCATGGCATGTGGTGGCGATGGCGCAAGTGGCAGCGGATTTCAGGCGTTTTGCGGTTACATGGGCCACATGCTCGTGGTGAGTGTACTACCTCCAGTACAACTAGCGGGGACCGAGTGTTGGCAAGGCGTGTGTGCAACTGGTTGACTGGGGCAGCGCGGGTGCAAGAAGACTTGGACTCTTGTCGCAAGGTTGTGTGTGCAGTTTCGCAGCAAAGTCACTCGGGGCGCTGCAGGGGGGGCACGACAAGGGTGCGACGTTTGGGGCACACAGGCAGAGATGCAACACTGACAAGCTGTGTAGTACTCAGGGTGCGACCCAGAGTAACAATCCCTGACCTGGTCCAAGCTCATTGAAGCGGTGTGCATCTGTGCGCCGGCTGCCGTCGACAACGCGGTGAAAACTGGTGTACAAACGCTCACGCACGCCCAACCACGTGCGCCGCCGAAACACTGCGCTTGACTGGCAGTTTCATGCACATGAATAACGAAGAACCAGTGTGCGGCGGGCACATCCGTCCTACAGCACAGCAGCGGCACACACCTGAGGGCACCTGTGTGACGTCCACGATGTCACCGATGATCACCTGCACCACAGTCACACGCGCCCAAAAGTGCACACACATATGTCTGGTCAGCAGCGGCGCTGCGTGCTGCACCTGCGGTTGCAGTGGCAGTCGCTGCCGCCGCACCCAACAGGCGCACTCGCCTGCAGTCAGGCACCAGGCGCCCCAAGGGATGCCTGCAGCTGCATGAGCGGCTATGCGGTGCTGGGGCTGTTGCAGGCGGCCACCAGTGCTGCCGCGAGGTTATCTGATCCCGTTCGCTGTTGCACTGCCAGCCAACTAATGCACCCACAGATACCGACTGCCCTGGCACAGAATTTGTCGCAACCGCTCTCGGTGCGGCGGCTGCGGCTGCGTGTGACGTGCCGTGGCTGTGCGCCCGCCGTGGCGCGTGTGCGCTCCTGTCAATGCACATCGTGCATAGGACTGGGATATAAAAAAGTGAAGTGCCGCTGCCCCACTAGACTCAGTCACTCTGTCTCTCTAAGGCATCGTTAATGACAAACGCAAGTTGACGAGCGCCCCTGAGTGCTTGCACGGGCGTGTACATCCAGTGCGCTGCTACATTTTGTGCACTCACACAGTAAGTGTGGGCCTCTCTTGCCAGCTTCGCGAGCTCATTCCTATCCTTGGCACCCCCCTCCCTCTATGCCTAGCAACATATGCTGCATACGCTCACGCGCGCGCCTGGCGTACGACCCACGCGCCGCTGCTGCCTGCCGCTCCATGCCACGCAGTAAAGCCAAGCCGCCAACCCAACCCCAACAAGTTGATTGTGGTAAATTTCGAAGTATACTTGTCTGTCCTGCAATAGCGTACGTGACGCGAGCCATGTGAGCCGCCGCCGTGCGTGCCCACCTGCATCCAGCGCGCCGCCGCCTGCGCCATGTATACGTCGTACTTGGGGTCGCTGTCGCCGAACTTCACCAACTGGATGTTGAAGTTCCCAGCAGCCGTCGGCTCCACCGTGCCGTCCGGTGCTGCCGAGGGCTGCGCAGTCGCTAAGGGGGCAACCGTGCCGGTAACCGGCGTTGCTGGGGGTTCCGTGGCATCTGGCGCTGCAGGCGGCACAGCGCCAGGGTCCGCTGCCGCTGTTGGTGCCGCAGTGGGCAGCAGCAGGGCTGAGGGAAGAGGCGCCATGGCTGCTGGCAATGCTGCTGCAGCGAAGGGCTTGTGGCGCAGGGAGCGGTGCTGCCGTGCACTGTCATGGGGTGCGTGTGCAGTCTGGGCGATCAAGCGCGCAAGCAGTCGGAAGCGGGCGGGCAGTGAGTGTGACCAGCAGCACGGAAGCAAAGCTGGTTGGCACGACAGACGCAAGAGAGGACAGTGCCAGCATGGGTAGCAGGTGGGCTCGCTGGTGTTGGTGATGCTGCTGCTGTTGGTGCTGGCAGTGCTTTTGCAGATGCTGCTGCTGCTGTCGCTGCGATGCAGGCTTATTCCTCAGCTGTGCCGACAGCCGGCTGCACTGCAGAGGTGCAACAGCCAGAGCCCCGCCTGTGCACCCAACCAGCTGACGAGCACAGCACCAGCAGGAGCAGCAGCTGTTGCTACCAGGGACAGAGGCATCAACAACATCAGCACCACTCACAGCACAGCCGCGGACCAGCACACAGGCAGCACTTGAGTGGCTGCCCGCCTGTGCCTCCATGGTTCGTCGCCGCCGCCAATCACAGTTTCGGTTTCGGCGCGCACGCACCTGCGCCGCCGGCAGGTCCACGCCACGTCGCAGATGCGTCCACCCAACTAAGGCAAACGCCCCAAGCAGCAGCGCTGCCGCCGCCGGCCGCGCCGCCGGCCGCGCCGTTACCGCTCTGTTGACGCCGCTGCCTTTGCTTCTGCCGGCCGCCAAGCCCCGCTCCGAATCCACCAGCATGCTGGCTGGTGCGGCTGGTGGCGCTGCGCTGGCGCGGCGGCTGCTGCTACGCGCTTACTGTGCTGCGGCACTCGTCCCCGATGTGTTGTGAGTGCCGCGCTCTTGTCGGAAGGCAGCTTCGCACACTAGCACTCGAGAAAGTGCGGCGGTGCGCGTGACCCCACCGCCACCGTCACGGAGAAAGGAGGCAAAAGGGCGCAACCAACCAAGGAAAACGGCGCAACCGTGGCAGAGGCATGCCATGCGTGCATGTGCTGGCGGCTGGTGTGACTGTGTGGTATGTATGCAAGTGTACGAACTGCTGTGAGAACGGACAAGAGGGGAGGGGGAGCAAAATTGCAAATGCCGTCGCCGCGCGCCATAATGGCGCGCAATCAGGGAGTCAGGGTCTACTAGTAGTACAGTCAATGGCAGCAGCCCAATGGGACATAAAAAGCAAAGCGACTTCGCAGTGCACGCAATACACCATCTACCAGCGCACCTGCTGCGAAACAGCAAGCAATGCGCTGCCCGTGACACAGCACGCGTTACCACAAGCACCCCAACAGGTGCAGCCAGCCGCCTGAAATGTGCTAGCAACATGAAAACAGCCCTGCGCGGCGCACACCGTGCATCGGGACTCGCTACAGGCCAGCGCTGCCACTTGAAGCACCACTCACGAGCCCGCGGCCAGCACAGCTGGCGGGCCATGCAGCAGTCTCCGACTCTGCCAGTGCTGCCAGTCCAACATGCGGCCTTTGACCTAAACAAACCTTGCGCCGCCCGGCCTGCCGCTGCGCTGCCGGCGCGCGCCCAGCGCCCCACTCGAAACCTGCGCCAGCGCCTGTGAGGTGGGGACTCCAGACGGCGGTATATCGTATGGCGGGCCGGCCTGCCCACTCGGACGCCCCGCTCGACTCTCGAACTGGCGCCGGTTGTGGTGGGCGCTCCGGTGATGGTGCTCCCCCCGTGGTGGTGTGTGCACATTCGCCCATCACTGCCGCGCCGCATGGCCAGGCCGGGCTCAAGGCCCTGTGGCACCCGCCCATGAATAGCCAGCGCGCGCCGCAACCGTGCTGCCGGCGAGCTCAGCGGAATGCTGGGCGGATCGCCGGCAGCGTGCTCAGCAGCAGCGGCAGCGGCAGCGGCGGCAGTGCTCGGCAGCACACGGAGCATCAGGGCTGCAGCGGCTATGGCGGGTCGATGACCGCAGGGGCGCGCCGTGGCGCCGCGCGGCGGCGTGCGAGCATGCGCGCCCCTGGTGTGCCACGCCAGCCCGGCGCGGCGTATGCCACCAGGGCAAAGGGAGCCGCCGCCTCGTAGGACACCTGTAGACGCCCGGGTCGAAAGTTTGCAGTCAGTGCGCAAGGAGGCACAGGCGGTGGCTGTAGACACAGCACAGGTGGTGCGTTCGGAGTGTTGTGTATGAAATTTGTGTACATGTCGATTATAGTGTGTAGGGCACCTACACGCTGTGGTCTGTAGATGACAGCAGCCTTTGTCATGTGTGCCTGTACTGCGGCCATGCAACGGCATACAACAGTTGCTGACACAGTGCAACACAGAAACTTGCAACCCATGTGTGCAGAAAGGACGGGCGGCTGCAAGTTCTGGCAGCAAACAGAGCACAAATGCGGCCACTGGGGCCACAGGCGCCGGCCCATTGAGACACACCTTGTAACCAAAGTCCTCAAAGGCGCCTGCAATGCAATGGGCGGCAAAAACAGCAGGCAGCAGCAGCAGCATCAGCACGCATACGCTGAGCACAACTGCGCTCTCTTGGTTGACGTAACACAGCGGGGTGGGTCGGGGACACGCTGCGCGCAGCTAGAGTGAGCTGCCAACCTGGCACCAAGGGGAGCCCGCTGGGGACAACAGAACAGTGTCGAGCTGTAACGCGCTCTCAACCACGTGTGTGCGGTACAGTGTCGCCGCTACCATTACGGGTGCTGTAGCAATGTGCCAGGCTTACATTGGACTGCACAGTGCTGAATGTCGCGCACTTTGTCGGCTACCAGCAGGGGACAGCATGCTTGATCATGCTTCTTCGGGGTGCACACGCCATTCGCATCGAGCTTTCCTTGCGCTAAGCGGAATTTGATACAAAGTGCAATGTTGTGGCATGCTTGGGGCTGCAGCGCCGCAATGGCCAGGTGGGTCTGCTGCGCTGATAAGCCTGTCCTGGCATACTCCCACACTCGGTGGACTCACCCCTCTGCCAACCACGGAATTGGCCGTGACGGTGTTTGACAGAGGTCTAGTGCCACGAGAACACAGGGGTGCAAGCGAGGTTGCGCATCACACCAATGGCAGGCAGTCATGGCCCTTCTGCTGGCGACTCGCACCTATGGTGACCGCGGTCAGCGGGTTCACGCCGCCGCCCACGAACCCCGTCATGACCTCGTTGCCCAGCTGCTCCTCCGACCAGTGGCTGTGTGGCGGTGACGGCGCACGCAAAGACACACAGCAAAGAAAACAGCCCGCATCAGTTCGCGCGCCCCACTCAACGCGTGCACACATTGTGACAGCAGAGCCTCTCACTCGCAGCACCGGCTGGTGTACCCTCCCCTTTCCGCAGCACCGGCTGTGTGCACACTGCACAGTCACGCCAGGCGGTGCTCTGTACACCAGCCGGCGCGAGCGTCAGTGACCGGAGGCGGCATCCACAACCTGCAAACCATGGCGTCGACACAGGTGCGCGCACCTGCAGTAGATGCCGTCGCCGCTCTCGCCAGTCGAGTCCAGCACCAGCGGACCCTTCAGCTTCAGCTGCGGCGCCAGCTGAGTGAACCAGTTGCTGGCGGCGCAGCCGCTGCCGTCCGCGCCGTCATCCCAGACGTCGCACGAGGTGCCGCACTGCTTGGGGTACACCGTGAACATGTCGGCTGCTCCGCGGCCGGCGGCAGAGGGAAGCAGCGGCACCGGCGACAGCAGCAGCAGCGCCAGCAGTGACAGCGACTTTTTGTGAGCGGGGATGCCTGGAGGAAGTGAGGCTGCGGGAGGCGGCCGCAGCGGTGGATGCACTCTCTTGCCGGCGGCATGCACTGCGCACGTCGCGTCGAAGCTAAGCCCCGCAATGACATGCAGTCTGTGAGGCGTGCAGTCGTGTTGGCGCAGGTAACCCGTGTGGGCGTGCGCTGCCACCTGGCGCAGCACAGTGGGCGGCTGGCTGTGCAGTCATTCCGCCTTTACAAGGCGCGAGCATGGTCGCCAGCGGCGTTGAGCATATGGCACATACTTCATTGAAGTATATAGTTCAAGAAGTACTTCCGAAGTATATCCAGATAGCATACATTTACTACACAATACTTCGAAGTACACACAGATCTGGCATGTGCACAACAGCCTTGCGCTGCGCCACCCAACCACAGCCAGCTGTTTCAGACCCCAGGCGGCCATGAGCACGGGCGACGCTGCTGGGTCATCAGACGAGAATGCGGTAAGCGCCACAGGTTGGGCCGAGCAGCCGCCGGTCGCGTGCGCTCACGTGTGAAGCCCAGTGCGTGTCCCATCTCGTGCAGCACCACCGACGCAAAGCTGCCGTCCTCCACCGCCATGTCAACATCCTGGTGGCGAGCATGGGCGCAGCGGCACCAGCAACGACAAACGACGGTGTCAGGTGTGGTGTGGTGACAGCGCTGCCAATGGCGGGGACAGCACAATCACTCTGACGGGCAGAGCAGCAGCAGGCAGAGAGTGGGCGCGTGGCCGTCACCCGCACCCTGTGCTGACCAGATGGGTACAAGTGTTGCTGAGCTGCTCAAGCAGCGCACTGGAGGCGTGCGCGGCAGCATGTCCACTGGTACCATAAAAGAAGTACCGGTACTTCGCAAAATACTCCAGGCCGTACCTCGTACTGCTATTATACTGCATGTACTCACAAGTACATATTACTGTACAAACATATGGGTGCCCTGCGGTAGACACGGAGGCAGTGTGGGCACTCACCGCAATGTCAAACAGCATGCCGGAGCTAAGCGGCAGGTGCCCCAGGGCCGCCGAGCGAATGTTCAGAACGGCGGTCGCGCCCAGAGTGTTGAGCCGCGTGGTAGGGTTGCCCAGGCCATCAAGCGCCGTCACCCTATGCGCAGTAGCAGCGCCGTGATACAAGAATCATGTGCTCAGGCATGGTAGTAAGCACAAGCGCA
The DNA here is from genome assembly GCA_032358315.1 of Ophiocytium majus. NCBI lineage: Eukaryota > Xanthophyceae > Mischococcales > Ophiocytiaceae > Ophiocytium > Ophiocytium majus. The sequence goes on along the minus strand of JAULBY010027328.1, from coordinate 3,702 downwards.
GCAACTTGCCCGCGGAGGTTGCGGTTAGCTGGTGTGGACGATGCTGATGAGCATGCGCAGCCATTGGCACGGCTGCTGCCACATTTGCTGGCACCAGATACTTCTGAAGTATACAGCAATGTGCTGATGTCACACAATTGCGGTAGGGCTCCCAGGTGCAAAAAGGCATGCACGACAGCAGAGGGTAGCCATTGCTACTCGTGGTAGCCAGCATGCTGGTGCGCGCCCCAAGGGTATGCTAGCAGGTGCGAAATGACCACAGGCGTCACTGACTGGTAGCGGATCTAACGTGCAAAACACCACTCTTCAAGGATTGGCTAATGCTTTACCTTGTTCGTGAGACTACATGATGGCTAAGTACAACAGCACATACTTCGAAGTGCATGACACGGTGACCGCACTTACTGATAACCGATGATGACGTCGTCCACGTCCATCAGCTCAGGCAGCTGCTCAGCAGGCGGGTAGTCAAAGAACCCGCCCCACAGCACATCTGCACATGCGGTGGGTGCAAGTGCAAACAACGCAGCAAATGACCGCCGCGCCCATGCACGCAGGTACCACCATACCACGACGCAATGGTGTCCACGCATAGTAGTGAATGTGCCGAGACGCATTGAAACCAGTAGACGAGGGGCGCTCGCTCGCAGCTGGCAAGGTTTGAGTAGTTGCACACTGGTGGGCACACAAATGACAGGACACACACCTGCAGGCCACTGGCTTTTGATGCGAAATGCCGCGACGTGCCGCGCCAGCGACAACACCAGCACGCGTGGCGGGTGGTGCACATCCGGCGGGTGCCGGGTACTCACCAAGGGAGACACCGGTGACATCTGGCACGTCGCCCACAATGACCTGGAAGCGAAACGGGGCGGTCGTGAAAGCGCCCCGAACACCAGCGGTCACATAGGCAGCGTTGCAGCGGGAAACCAGTGTCAATGAGCTAGCTGGCGCTATGACAGGGCGAGTGCGGCGCCAGAGGAACCGACTTAATGTGTGCTGGGTGCAGTGCCGCATTGGCAGAGGTTATCTCTTGGCAGCTGCAGCGCTGCCGGTCACCGAAGCCGTGCTTGGGTGAAGGCGCTCAGCTGCTGCTGGCTGCGCACTGCAGGCGCTTAAACCAGCAGCCATGACAGTTCCCTGCCACCAAAAACCTGTGTACACCTGTATGTCAATATAAACCACCTCCCATCATTACTGAGGCTTCACCCTTCCCTGTTCTTTCCCTTGTGTTCTAGCTCGCGGTTTCTGGTGGTATACTACGTAGTAGTTTTGCAGGCAAGCCATCAATGTGGCAAGATGTCCAGTGTCAGCAGGCATCACCTGCTCCCAGCGCGCCGCAGCATCACGAATGTATTTGTCGTACGTCACGTTGCTGTCTCCGAACTTCACCAGTCGGATGCTGAAGCTTGTGTCATTGGTGGGAGACACTGGGACATACGAGGCCGTCCAGCCCAGGTCGTGTGTGAAGGTGGTGCTGCTGGTGAAGGGTGCCAGCCGCCGCCTGCTGCTGCTGCCCCTGGCCCGATGCTGCTGCTGAGTAATACCAGGGGAGGTGGCAGGGGAGATCAATTGAGGCAGTTATTCTGCTACAGCACCAGTTCTTACATCGCCAAACAGCAGCAGCAGAAGCACCAGAAGGCCAGCAACAGCAGCAACATGAACAGCACAACACCAACAGGAGGCTGGTGGCTACGAACCACACAAAGTTCAGCAGCTGGAACTGTGTGTATTCAAAGCCACGTCCAGCGCTGAACCTACGAATGGTGCTGGTGCTCACCATGACGCAAATCATTGCCAACGCCTCACATCAATGCACCAAATGCAGCCGCAACCGGCGAAACTCACCTCCTGCACCTGGTGTTGGTGTTGCCGGGTGACCACGAGAATCCCCAAGACGCACATGGCCATCACGACCCCACAGCAGCGACTCCGCCACCCTACCGCGCTCCTAAGCAGCGCTGTATCCCAATGGTCGCCACAGGAGCGCCCTGCGCTAGCGCCGCCGCTGCCAGGCAGCATGTCTGCCTCAGGTCGTCAAAACCCTGTTCTAAATATTGAGAAAAGTGCCCGCGGGCCCGATGAGTGTGAAAAAGCGTGAAACAGGCATGGTGCTGGATCCGCCAGCGCGCCGACGTCCACCCTTCTCCCTTCCACGCCACTCCCGCCACTACTACTATAGCAAGACCTTGGCAAGGTGGTGACGGTGCGGTGACCCTCCCATATCAGGTCCCTTCAGGCCCCTTCGGCAGATTGCCGCAACGTTCCTTTGCTTAATGCTCAGCAGCTTTGCACATCTTCTTCAGAAATCTGACTTGCAAGCTTGAGAGAGAGCCTCGTGCCCACACCACCAGACACACTTACACCATCGCACCACTTGCACGAAGGGCCACCCTACTCCTCTTCCGAAAATGGCAATCCCATCGACGATGAAGGCAGTGCGGGCCGCAGCTCCTGCTCCACCGAACGAGGTTACCAAGAACATGTCGGTCGAGACTGTGCCCGTGCCAGAGCCCGAGGCGGGGGAGGTGCTGGTAAAGATGCTGCTGAGGGTGGTCAATCCTTCCGACCAGGCAAGAAAGCAAGCGAACATCATTCGCGCTGCTGGATCCGGATGCAGTCTGTCTACACTTGGTTGCGGTTCAAAACAACTTGGGTGCATTTAAGACACACACACACACACACACAATACATGTATGTATGTATGCAGTTTTTCGCCCACACATTACGCCAAATCGTCGTTTGTTTGCACCTCCGCTGCACAGTTCGCCTTGATGGGCGTGTACCCAGGCTGCCCCTTTCCCCTGACACCTGGAGGCGACGGCATGGGTGTCGTGGCCAAGCTGGGCTCCGGCGTGACGCGCTTTGCGCTGGGCCAGCGTGTCTCCCACGCGGGCTTCGGCAACCTGAAGGGCAAGGGAACCTGGGCGGAGTACTTGGCTTGCCCGGAAACCGATCTGGTGGCAGTGCCTGACGGCGTCAGCGACGAGGAGGCCGCGCAGTTCTTCGTGAGTGATAAGGGCCTGTCTGCACACGAGGCCCCACTTTGAAGTTGTCTGCAATCATTTATGTTGAAGTTGTACCGGCATGAGGCAATGTCGATGTTGAGGTTGCATTGTGTGGATTAACCAGCAGTGAGCATTGAGCCACTCCAGGCCAGGCCTGCAAGCCTGTGCAGTGCCTAGGCTTCTGTGTCAGGAGCTGCCGTAGTCTCGTCAACTGCTAAAGTGGCATTACATGCAAGCACCAGCGGCACCGTGTTGTTCTGTTACACGCAGAGTACGCCAGCACACCATACCAGCGAGTCTGAAGCAGAAGCGACAGCTTCTCATTGCCTCCCAATGTGCGATTCACCATCCGCGTGACTCCTGTACTTCAATGGCAGCGCAGCCGTAGCCTTCACCTTCCCTCCCGCCCCCGCCTCCCAGCTTACCCGCCTCCGCCTCTGGCTCTGCCCGCCACGTCGCTGCCGCTGGTGCCATTCTGCTGCCGCACTCGGCTGGTGCCCTCCCCCCCCCCGTGTCCCCGCCCCCACCCACCTTACTTCTTCTGAAATCACAGGTGAACCCCGTGACGGCGTATGCCATGCTCAAGGCGCTGAACCTGCCGCAAGGGTCCACGGTTTTGTTCTCGGCCGCCGGCTCCGCGCTGTCGCGCATGGGCATCGACATGGCCAAGCACATGGGCCTCAAGCCTCTAGGT
>JAULBY010027317.1:0-16665 GCA_032358315.1 Ophiocytium majus | reverse complement strand
GCACCGCCTCACCATGCTTGCGGGCCAGCACGCTGAGTGCAGCAACCACGCGCTGCTCGGCATCTGCCATGACATCGCCTAACATGGTGCGGTGGACGCCAATGCTGTGCCACACAGCAGCAATGCGGTCCTCAAGGTCGGGGGCCGAGTGCTTCTGGGCGCCCAGCCGCTGCAGCTCCAGCTGAATCGCTGAGGGCGGCCACGAAGGTGTTCTTGATCTGGTGCGCCGCCACAGGGTCGATGACATTGGCGGCGCGCGCGGCGTCGAAGAGGCGGTTCGTGGCGGCACCGTGGGCGCGAGCCGCTGCCGTGAAATCTTCGTGCAGTGCCGCGCCTTGTTGGACATGATGAAGGCGTTGCGGGCACGGCGCGTGAGCAGGGGCGTGTGCTCAGAAGCAGCGTCATCCCCCCCCCCCTCAAAAAGCACAGAGTGCTTGAGCGTGGAGATGGCGAGGGCACGGGGGTGCTGGGCGCAGGTTTGGACGTCTTGAGGGCGAGGCAGAAGCCGTCGTCGCCAGGGATGGCGGCCTGGCGACGGGAGGGGGTCGTGGGGGCCGAGGCCGTGCGCTGCTGCTGCTGGTGGTGCATGGGAGCAGCTGCCACTGTGACAGCAGCACCACGGTTGGAGGTGGCAGTGGTGCGGGTGGCGGGGGGGCCCGGCCTGGCGAGGAGGCGGCGGAGCTGAAGGCGAAGTGGGCAGGGCGGCTGGGGCTGCTGGGCTTGCAGTGGCCGCTGCTGCTGCCAGCAACGGCGGACTTGCCGCTGACCGCTGCAGCCGTTGGAACAGAGGAAGCCGCCGACTATTTCTGCGTGTTCTTGGAAGGGGGGCGGAGGGTGATATTGCTGGCTACATAGCCTCCAGCACTGCCTGCACCCTCTGCCGTCAGTGGCGCACACGCATCAGGTCCTGTGACTCCCTGCCACTGCGGCAGTGAGCCGGTGGTGCCACACACTCACTGTGGTGGTTCCCATCACTTGGTAGTGGTGGGACATGTAACCCAATCAAAGTGTCCTAGCTATGACGGCCAGTGAGAAGGCAATTGGGAGGAGCCTGGTGCCCCCGCCGTGGAGGCGGGCACCACGTTGACAGGGGCGGCGGGGTGGGCGCCAGAGGCGCCCGTGCCGCCAGCGGGCAGCATCACCATACGCTTGTACATGGCGCGGGGCTGGGCGCAGCGCTGGCGGGGATAGGGGGGCGGTTTCTTGGGACAACATCTATGGGTGTTCGAATCTTTCTTGAGGACTGCGGAAATCTCTCGCAGGGGATGATGCACAAGCGGGCCACGGCGGGAGCAGCCGCTGCGGTGGTGGCGGTAGTAGCAGAGGTCGACATTGCTACAGAGGAGGGGAGATCTCGGGGTGGTGCCAAGACTAACAGTCAGCGATGCCGGGCGGAATGCGGAGGTGGTGTCTGAAGTCTCCAGAACACCAGCGGGCAGGCAGAGGTTGCGGTTCTTACCGGGGCTCCGAGCAGCTCGTGCAGCGCAATGCAGAGCGCTCGTACACCAAGTGTTGCTCCCTGGCTGGCTCTCCTCGGCAGGGAGGTCGCGGTGCGAAGGCACAGGCAGAGGCACCAGTTGCACCCAAGCTTGGGGGGGGCAGTAGAGTGATTTGCATCTTCAGTCAAGCACTTGTCGCACGGCTTTTTTAGCTCCCCCTGCCTGCCTGGTTGTTGCAGCGGGGAGGCTTGTGCGCAGAAAAGTGTGTCACTTCGCAGGGAAGTGCTGCAAAGGCACTGTGTGTGTCAACCGCAAAGGCGGTCTTATGATTGCTACTCCCCTTTGGTGCCTTTACACCTGCGTGCACTGTGTGGCTGTGTGACCATTTGCATGTGGCGTAGTGTGAGAGTGCTGGGAAACGCAGGGCACCAAACTTACGGTAGGGGGCACTCACTACCCTGACCTTACTGGGGAGCATTGTGCATGCTGGCGCTGGTTGCCAAGTGCTTGCACAATGCCATTTCAAAGATAAGGACAGCCATGTGTGCACAGCGCTTGCCTTCACACACCCAATCGTTACTATTTACCTTGTCGAAAGACAAGGAGCAGGGTACCCAGACACAGGCAATGATACCGCCACCGCTGTGGCTGCTGCAGCGAACAAGCGCAGCCAACAAGCAGATGCCCAGTGGCTGCCACTATCCAGCAGCGGATCACAACGGCGGCTGCTGCTGTTGCTGCCGCGCACTGCCCGTTTCATGGCAAAACGCGATGGTAGTGCGGCGCCAGCAGGGGGCACCTCCCAGCTCTGTGCGCGGCATGCCAGCAGGGGGCACCTCCCAGCTCTGTGCGCGGCATGCCAGCAGGGGGCACCTCCCAGCTCTGTGTGTGTGTGCTGATGCTCATGCTGCCAGCAAGCCCCACCTGCCGTCACAGCACTGGCAAAGCAGCGCCTGCTGCACTTGTCAACCCTGGCCGCATGCCGATACTTAAGGTGGCTGCTGCCCCCAACGCCTGCAGCAGGGCGCTGAGTGCCAGCGACGTTGCCGTCCTGGCTGCCGCCAACTGGCACTCTGACAGAACTGGCCGTAACTGTCCGTAACTGCCGGCTCATGCGAAGTTGTCATGGTACACCCAGTTGTCCTGGGCCTGGCCGGGCTTCCGGTTTGCGTTTGCGAAGTTGTCCTGTGTGAGAGGAGAACACACGCACATGGGAGGCAGGAGTGCGTGGACAGTGAAAGTGAGCTGCCGTCCACAGTGCCCAAGCAGCATCGGACCAAGCAATGGCGCGTGGGCATTGCTCGGGGAGCCAATGATAAGCAGTTTAGGAGGTTTGCCCAGTGTTTGCTATAGCTGACAACGGGGGAGGGCGGGGGAGCGCGGGAGCTGCTTTTGAATCCATTACAAAATTATCAGAAGTATTGCAGTAGTACAGTGCAGTGGTATTGCAGTTGACCTGGGTAGCTGCTTGACATTTGACGGTAATGGCTACTGGCTGCACACAAGCGGTGGCGCGGAGCACCACTGTGCTTGGTGCATGCGGCGCAGCTGCTGCGGTTGCGTGCCGCGCCAAGAGTGAGACATCTGGCGCAGCTTAGAAGGGCGAAGTTGGGGCAGCGGGGGGTGCAACAGGTCAGCATCACCGTTGTGTGCTGGCATCTACCCCCTTTCCGGTGGGTAGCGGTGCCATTGCTTGACACCCAGCATGTGCATGCGCGCACTGGCAAACAGCGTGCACAGTCACAGTCACCAACAGGTGGCATGGGTGCCGATGCTTGCCCTGCCCGTCACCGGTGGTGGTGCCGCTTCAAAACATCGTTACTGCACAAAAACGCAGCCTAGTGGGGGCACCTGCATGCTAACCGCTCCCGAGCACATTGCACCTGCTGCTGAGCAGCTTGGCTGTGGCCGACACTTCCCCTTTGCACTGCTGAGCACTCTTCTGCTCGGCAGGTGCTGAGCACACTGCTGCTGAGGAAGTGGTATGTCTTGCTGAGCAGCTGTGTTCTGCTGCTGCCGCTGCTGCTCAGCAGCTTCCCACCCGGCGCCAGCGCTTCTCCTTGGCGCTGCTGAGCACGCCGTGCTGCTGCGCAAGCTTTTATCTGCTGCTGAGCACGGACATATTTTCATGAGCGTTGCTGCTGAGCAGCTCGCTCACCTGTGGCCGGCGCTTCTCCTTTGCGCTGCTGAGCATACTCAGTATGCTCAGCGCCAGGCTGGATGCGGTGAGGTTGGGAGACCAGTCGTTGCCCAGCAGGGACAGGCAGATGTCGCCGTTTGTGTACACATGTTCATGCTCCGGGGGTGGGGGGCTGCGCAACACCCGCACATTGCATGCAACACAGCACACACACGTCACAAGTGGTGCTGGATCAGGGCGTGTACTGCTTTTTAAACCTTTCAACTGGTACTTCAAAAGTACTACAGCACTTGTTGAAAGAAACCTAAAAGGCTGCTTAGCCCAGGTACTGACGTGGCTGGGGGCAAAATGCCAGGCCGAAGCCTGTGGGGTGATTTGTCTACCTGGTGAAAAGCACCAGACAGCCCTACACCTACACGCGCCGGTCAGTGTCCTTGAGGGCTAGGGATGCTTCAGAGTACAACTACCAACAGGGCTTACTTGTGCGACAAATGTGGTGTACTGTGATATGATAACTGTATACGCTGCGACCCATCACTAATCATGAGTGTAGGGGGTAATAACCACCAAACCGGCTTTGGCAACCTTTTTCAGTGCAGGGTGCTGTCACTTCAAGTCTCGCCTTCGGACAGAAACATTCTCTCTTCCTTTTGGCTACGATGCAGTAGCCACGTCACACATATACGTGGCTATAGACACATACCGTACTTTTAAGTACCTGTAATGTTGCCGCAGCCACAGCAGTATAGGGCTTAGCAACCTTGTAGGTTTACTTCACACCAGGGTGAAGGGAAGTGCACACACTCGGACTTCAAGGTCACAGACACCTGTCGTCAGACTGACTTCTGAAGAGAATCCACACAAATTCCTGCCCGGGGCAACTCCTTCGGCACAAATCGGTAGGTGCACCGCACCATGGATGTACCCGTGCGCGTTACATGGCTGTGAAAAAAACCTAAAAGGCTGCTAAGCCCAGATACTGCCGTGGCTGGGGCCAAATGCCAGGCCGAAGCCTGTGGGGTGATTTGTCCACCTGGTGAAAGCACCAGACAGCCCCCACACCTACACGCGCCGGTCAGTGTCCTTGAGGGCTAGGGATGAGTCAGAGTACAACTACCAACAGGGCTTACTTGTGCGGTGCCACCAAAAGCCAGCCGTGCATGCTGCAAGGCAGACCCACGTTCACGAACTCCAGCACATCCGCGTCCAAGACAGCACAGGTCCAGTCAGGTGTGGCAGGGCTGTGATGACAGTAAATGTGCTGCGACGGCACATCGCAGGCACACTTCTCAGCGACAACTCCTCTACAGTGCACTCGTGATTCAGTGCGGGGCAAAGTGCGGGGTACTGACTCACTTCTGAAGGAAATACACGCTGGGTGGCCGCAGCGGGTAATTGTCAGGGAAGGCCACTCTGTGGTCACACGCAGGGAGCACGGGTAGCGGCCGCAGTAGGTGCAGCAAGCGGGCAGCAATTGCGGGTCATGAGCTGGTGGGAAGATGCTCAACGGCAGTCACACGCGGCATGGCATGCCCTCCATGCCATGGGCATGTTGCGTGTCGCGGGGGTGCACAGGTAGCGCGATTCGCATGCAGCCGTAATACATACCTCTGTACTTCTGCCATGCTGAAGTATGTACCTACATGTATGTACCAGGAGTATGTGCATACTGAATACGTACTGAAGTGCATAGCAAACGTTGTTAAGTACGTCCGCAAATACTGATGTAAAGGCACCGTAATACATACCTCTGTACTTCTGCCATGCTGAAGTATGTACCTATATGTACGTACTAGGAGTATGTACATACTGAATACGTACTGAAGTGCATAGCAAACATTGTTAAGTACGTCCGCAAACACTGATGTAAAGGCACCGGCAGCCACACGAGGGAAGGGGCACACCGGGCTTGAAAGCCCAGGCAGCAGCGACCTGCGGCGATTGGCGCTGCGCGTGCAAACTATAGCATCGCACTCTGAACTGATGGTACAGTGCGCAGCTCTGTGTGTTATAGTACCCCCTCCCTTCCCCCCCCCCAAAAAAGAGCTCAAGCCGGCTCCCACATACTACAGTAGGACTTCAGCAGCACATTCATACTGCTATACTGTGGTGTGTTGTATCTGCGTGTGCATGGAAAACCTGCATACCCTACTTCCTTGCATGCCCGCAAGAAGTACACTTGTATACATCAAAACCATTGCGGGCATATGCACACAAACCAGGTTGACAGCAGCGCGCATGTCATGTGCAAAAAACCTACCAGATACAAGGTCGTCAAGCCCGGATGCTGCCGCAGTTGAGGCAAAATAATGCCAGGCTCAAGCCTTTGGTGTGATATATCCACCGACTCACAAGCAAGTGCCCCCTGCCCAACACACGCAGTCAGTACACTTGCCACGTGCCACCAAAAACAAGGTTACCTGAGCTTGAATTTCTCCCCCTCAAAAATGGTGCCCTTAGCCCCCGTGATGGTGATGACCCACACTCGCAGGCTCTTCCCCACGGACACCTACAAGCGGCCACACGCATGTGCCATAGCGCAGCAAAGCAGCCATACATGCAGTGTGCATCTTGTCAGTGACACTGGCAAAGCCCGGGCTCTCAACCCTGCCGAAGGCGCAATTGCACTGCGCCTGGCCGCCAGCACTGCAATGCGGTATTCGCAGGTCAAGTAGCCAGCCAGTGGAGTTGAAGTTGTACTTGAAGTTGCAAAGACACCTACAAGTGTCCAGTACCACACAACACAACTGGCATACCGCACCGCAGGGCAGCCCTACATGCAGTGTGCCACGTTTTCAGTGAAGCTGGCGGCCTGCGCTCGGCATGGACTCCCAGCCCTGCAGGTGAAGTTGAAGTTGTATTTGAAGTTGTACTTGAAGTGCGATTGCAATGCGCCTGCCAGGCAGTGGTCAATCAGTGAAAGCGTCCGGGGGGGGGGGGGGGGCTCCAGCATACATCAGCACCGTTTTGCATACAGCTGGGAGCGCAGGCGGGATGCGAGTTTGTACTAAATGCTGCATACAGATTGGGGCGCGGCAAGCCCTGTGCACATGGTTTGCGCGACTGGAGCAAGCTTGACCAATGAAGCCTGCTCTGTTCTACCAGCCGGCCAGGACAGTTCTCGGTACGATGAACGTGTAGTACTTGAAGTTCTGCACAAACACCTACAAGTGGCAGCACCACACAACACAACTGGGATACCACACCACAGGGCAGCAATACACACTGTGTGCAATGACTTCAGTGAAGTTGGCGGCCAAGCCTGCGCTCTATCCTGGTACCAGCCGGCCAGGGTAGTTCTTGGTACAATGCACACTGAGGTGAACCTTGCATGCCGCATGCGGGCGCAGCATAACCTGATGAATGTGATCTTTTGTGACATGGAGCAGCCGCAAGCGGGATGTAGGAAGTGGCTTGCCTGACACCCTTCGGGCGGGTTGTCCATGAACTCCTTAAGCTCCTTCTGGATCCTGTGACATGCCGTAACGACAGCGCACAAACAGCAATACTCATGTTATATATACATACCTTTGAGGCATATATATACCTCAGCAGTATCCTGAACCACGGCTGTAAATGTACATAGATGATCATACTTCGAAAGTATAGGAGATGAGAGTGGCGGGCCGCAACGACAGCGTAAAAAACAGTGGTATAGATGATACTTCGAAGTACATCTACTTCAAGTGTTCCACAGGCTTTGGCCTGGCAGTTTGTTTGTTTGTTTGTTTTTAGAACTCGGCTTCAGGCGCGGAAAGTCCTGTGCATGTGGCGTACATGTGACGGGAAGAAGCATGATCAGACATGCTGTTGCTAGCGAACAAGGTGGCGATGCTCAGCACTGCACACTCCAAAGTGGATGCATGTACTTCTCTTACACTACCAGTGAAGTACTTCTTGAAGTACTCAGCTTCAGAGCACCTCGGCGCACTGGACTTGGTGCCAGGCAGGCTCGCACCCAGTCCACCTAGCACTTGCAGGCCGCTGTAATACGGGACGGGGATGTGCTGCCAATCATGCAGCAACACCATACAAATACAAATAGACTATTTGAAATAGTAGGATGCCTCATGAGCGTCACTTCAATCACAGTGCGCCATGTCCACGAGGGTACACCAGCAAATAACAACACAACCGCAGACTGTGCGGCAAACCAGCACAACGAGCGGGAGTGCTAGCGCCCATGCGAGGCGCAATGGAGCTGCTAACAGCAGGCACGTGCGCCAGCGAAGCACGCGGCGCCGTGTGTCCTCGGCAGCTGGGTTCTTGTACTCTGCAGCGTAAACTTGGAGGTGCTGGAGTGCGCCTACATGGTCGTATGAACAGTGCACAGAGCTTTAAGCACCCGCCGGCAGTGATATTCACAGTGCTAATGGCCTTCTCTAAGCTTGGTGTGAGGCACGCGGCCGCGGTGGCCCATTCTCCAAAGCGTGTGCAGTTCCGTTCTTTTTTCCCTGACGCGATGGGGCGAACAAAACGCTCACAAACTCTCAGGAGCGCCGTGCAGACATGTGCCACCTCGTAACGTAGCTCTGGCAACGGCAAAATCATACCACATACGTCTGAAGTACTTCAAAAGTAGTGGTGGTACTAGCATGTGTTCACATGTGTGTGTTTATAAATTAATAGTAGTACTGTTAGTCCAGTAGTCTTATTTACTTGCACTTGTTGGCATGCCAGAGCCCATGCCATGCATGCCAGCACTTGTGGTGATGGCACATGCCCGGCAGTGTATGTGAAGCAGTATCAGTACCATGGCACCATAAACTTGTTGAGATTTTCCTGGGTTGCCCCCTTACTCACCTATAGTTGGTGTCCCCTGGCCTGTGTTTGCTGGCCAGGTGTTGGCCGACAGAGTTGGTGCCCTTTCCCCCCTTCCCCCCCTTCTTGCCCTTGCCGGCGCTCCCCTTTGTGCCCTGCAAACCACAAGCGAGGCGGTCACCTCGTGAGCCTCCCGTGAATGTTAATGTATGTACAGTGAGGGGTCACAGCATACACATTTTTCATTAAACGAGGTACAACGTATGAAGATACAGCGTCTAACGCACTTGTATCTATAAACAAATTAATACGGCATACACAGCCGTGCATCGTGTTTTTGGGGCGCAGAATTATGTTGCATTATGTAGTACTTCGAAGTATAACGTATACAGTACTTCAGAAGTACGTTATGTGCCATGGAGACCTAGAGTTTATCGCTCCTAGATGAGTTTTCATATATGGTACATTACACGCCCTGTCCCGTCACTACTTATGCGACACCATGGCAGTGGCGGCAGCCGCTGATGTTCAATACCACAACCAGCGCCACCCGTGCACTGCTGGCAAACGCGTACATTAGCGCGCAGTAACGTGTGCACATACGAAACATGCCGGTGGTTGTGCACCCTGGTAATGGCAGTCGCGCTTGCCGCAGCAAAAAAAAGTAGGAAATTGCCTACAGAAGAAATAAATTTTTTTCAAGGTGTTCACCTGGATAAATCTAAGGTAGGTCCACATGCACCATGGCGCCTGCAAAATTTACACCCAGCGGTGCCAAGGTCATTCCAACAGTGAATATGGACAACTACTACTAGTTGGTTGGTCAAAGCGGCCTGGGTGCTGCACATCTTCTTGTTGAGGGTGCACAGCTTTGAGTGTTTACGTGCGCCCAGCACGGCCATTCCGCTGCTTCACGCCGAAATGCACGCCCCTGTGTTGTTACACACCCACAGGCGCCAGCCCCAAAGGTATCAGTGGCTGCATGTGCACACAGGGCTGCCAGCTGGGTGCCATCGTTGATGGGGCGGCGAGTGCGCAGACTTCAACTACAACTTCAACAACAGTTTTTACTCTCATCACGGCAAAACGCGGAGCGCGAGCCAAGTAACTGTTTGATCATGCAGTGTCGGTGGGACGTCATGCTGGACAATATATATGCATGTATATTATAGATGTCTACATGGTATGCATATACTTGAAGTTGTATACAGTGTACTTCGAAGTATATGTACATACATATGCTGTGCTAAACACTCCGCTACTGCAGCTTCGCGCCAGCCAATACAACGCTGCTACATCTTCAAGTACTTGAAGTATTTGGTCATGGAGTACCGGTCAGACATCCTGCTGTACGATACGCCGCCAAGCCTTCGGCTACGGCAGTCTTACCTACACCAAGTTCTCCGACAAAAGCAGTCATTGATGAGTGTACTGTAGTAGATTTTGAGCTTGCACCAACACAAACAAAATACCTCAAGTAGTACATAGTACTTCAACATGACATAAAATTGGGGAGGCAAGTAGAATCATTTTTACGACGTCAAAAGATAGATAAACTCACCCGTGTATCGGCCGCGCCCAGCACTGCCGCGAGGAAACGCTTGATTAATTAAATATTGATGAGTAGATTTTGAGCTTGCACCAACACAGACAAATTACATAAAAATTGAAAAGGCAAGTTGTTTTTACGGCATCTGGAAAAGCTCACCCGTGTATCGGCCGCGCCCAGCATTGCCGCGAGGAAACGCTTGATGCGCTTCACAAGCCCGGGCTTTGCCGCCGTGAGCGCAGCCTTGCCTGGCATAACAGCCCACCCATAGAGGAGAGAGCAGTAGCAATGTTGAAGTTGTGATGTTGAAGTGGCCGCAGCAGCAGCAGCAGCAGCAGTAGCAGCGGTGGGGGCAGGGGCGGCGGCAGGCACCACCTGACAGCAGCTTCACATTCGTTTTTTTTTTGCGTTTTTGAACTTCTTGAGTGGTACTTCTAGAAGTATTATGGTACTGCACTGACCTCGCATCACGCGCATGCAAGCTGCACAGGGCTGTCGCAAGCGGAGCTTGATGAAACTCTCCAATACCTGAAGTGCTATGTACAGTCACCTGTACTTGCCGTACATGTGTGTATTAGGGTCAGGTCCTAAATTCTGTGTCTCGTCTTGAGCATCAGTGACGTGTCGCTCGGGCACCGCCAAAAACGGTGCTCAGCAGCAGCAGCTGCTCCAGGGTGGCCATCAGCATGTAGGGGCAAACACTGATGCAGTGCAGTGCAGGAGGCGCCCAGGCCATCCCATAGCATGTACTTCAAAGTACTTACTACTGCAATGGTGAGCTAAAAGGCAACAAAAAAAGCATACCTAGGAATTGAAGTCTTTAAAAGTTTTCTGAAGAAGTGTATGTACATGCGCATGATATGTGTTGCATAAACTTCTGGAGCACATGTTTACATGTGCCATACATGCATGCATGTAGTTCTACTACTGTATTCAAAGTGAATACTTGGAAATACCTCTAGAAGTACGTAATTTACATGCCGGTGTGCTTCGGTATATACTTCATGACTTGCATAAGAATTTGTATACACAAGTGTATACAGGTGCTTCCGAAGTATTCTGAAGTACACGTGAGGTATGCGCACTATTGTGTATGTACTCTTATTAAACTCATATGTACTTCTAGAAGTATGTGCAGTAGCTATGTCATGCATACATCCTCGAAAGTGTTGACAATTGGGCAAGTGTGGCCACTCCACGCGTCCACATGCACTCCCACAGTGGTCATAACTGTTCATCAGGGTGCACCTTACTGGCTTACAACAATGTACCACACCGATTTTTGATATGATCATCATTACAATGATGATACCTACTGTAATGCTTCACGACATGATAAATACAACACGACAGTAGAAAATGCACACCTGAGCTGAGCCCGGCACCAATATATGTCAGTACCAAGGGGTGGGTCAGGGCTCATCATGTATTTCATACAGTATTGAAGTGCGTTATACTTCAGTAGTACTTTTGAATTACAAAATATGGCGTAATCTACGTCCAAACATGTGATATACGGCTTGTATACCGCATAAATACATTTATGCACATGCGGTATACGTCGTATATACATACGTTATACACCCAATGAAAATTATGCACGATGTGCCCGATCACTAAATGTACGTAAGTTATAGAACAGGCAGAAATATTACATGTGTACACATGCAACATGTATGTACTGTTATATCGTGTAAAAATTTGGCCAACGAGTGACACAGCTCTAGGCTACCCCATGTACTTCGAAGTATGTACAGTGTATGTCATGCATGTGTGTACTTGGTGTTGTAGCTTGCAGGCATTCACAGTACTGTAATCACCGCCAGAAATAGAAGTATAACGTGCATTGGAAATGAGGGCTCAGCTGGGCTGTGGTTGTACTTTTCGAAGCAGGCAGCTGTCAGGCCCTACCATCTAGCGCAACAAGTTCATTACCAGAAAAATGACAAGTACCATATACTGGTAGTATTTATCACTTCAGCACTCTACTTCATATTAATACTACGGTACTATAGTGTACTTGATTATTATTTTGTGTGCCAAGTTTCTCACCGTCTTCGCCCGTGGACTCCTCGCCATAGCTGGGCAGAAAAATCTGCACAAAAAGCTTGAACTTGAAAGCGCCGCTCCCTCCACCGCGCACCGCCAGTGCCCGCTGCAGCAGCGTGTGCCTCCGTTCCAAGACTGTTCTTTGCAGTGCCGCACTGATCCCATGAACGTTCCCGCCGTGCCGCAGCACCAGCGCATGGCAGCTGCAGCGGTGATGGCATGGCACGGGAGAGAGAGTCACAGGGCGCAGACCGAGTCGTGCATGGTGATGCATCGCAACCTGGCCAACACTTATCCCCAGCTCTTAAGGGTACTCACCGGCGCGTGTAGGGTGTGGGCCACTGGTTCTGACCAAGTGGATAATCACCACACAGGCTTCGGCCTGGCTTTCTGCCTCAGCAACGGGAGTACCTGGGCTCAGTAACCTTTTTGGTTTCTTTCACTTGTCTTACACTGTATGACGTATGCATGCACGGTGCATGACGTGTTCGTATTTGTAGACCTGTGTGTATGCACCTATACGCTAGGGCTATGTGCATGTGCTTTGTTGCACGGGCGGTGGGCTGGGGAGGCAGTTTGCACACATGCTTTGGTAGTTTGGTAAAACTGTATTTTTCACTGTTGCCCTTAAGGCGGGGCAAGTGGGCTGTGTGTTCACACCCTGTGCATTGAGGTGCACTGGGACTCCGTGCGTGGCTTAGGTATGCTGTGTGTGGAGGCAGCAGCTGCTGCACAGGACTGCTGTGCTGCTACATTATAGACGAGCATGCGTGCGTGCTGCAGCACTGAGGGACTGCCCTTGCGGTGGCAGCACACTATGGCGACGCCTTCCAGACATTCGAAGTGCTCAAGCCATTGCAGCCAGGAGTGGCAACATATGGTGCGAAATTTGCTGCCTTCGTAGGCGCTATCTTTGCTTTGTTCACTTCCTTGCACGGGTCCGCCCAGGGTGACGCCCCCCCGGGGAGAGACCTAGAGTTTGTCGCTCCTAGATGATTTTTTCATATGACGGAGCCCCCCCCCCCGCCGTTTGTTCCACAGGTAGTTCAAGGATTGCAGCAGCCCCGGGCTAGTGGGAGCACCCTTGGCGGGCTTCCGCCGGCCGCCGACGGCAGCAAACGCATAGGAAAGAGTTCGGCGCGCCAGCCCTCAAGCATGCATCACTCGCAGGTGCTGGCTGCATGCAGGCACGTTATGATATGGAACCACCAGCAACATGCGCACACGATGACATGGAACGCAGGTTGCCAGCAGCCAGCAGCAGCACGGCTGCAGGGCTCACCCGTCATCATCCAAGCACTCCTCAGCCTCTCGACCCGCCGCTGGCAGAGCCCTCCTGCCCTGCACCCCCCCTCCTCTCGCAGCCACAGCGGACCCCCCCCATGGCCCCGTCACTGCTGCTGCACAGGCCAGCAACAATGCTGTGATCGCCAGAGGCAGGCAGCGGGCGCAAACGGAGGCCAGGAGCCGCTGCCTTTGCCGCTGGTGCTGCTGACCGCTGGAGCAGCGGGGAGCAAGCGATGGCTGCGCCATGGCTGAGAGCTGCCCTACGCCTCCCCCCAAGGTGCATAGAATGGCAACTTGGCAGCGCTTGCCACGTGGAAGGCGGCCAGAGTCGCACTGATCTTCGCCCCAAAATGCGTTTCCGCCCCTGGCGCAAGAGGCGAAATGTGCATGCATGCAGCCTACAATGTATGCAGTCTATGCACTGTATGCTACTAATAATAAATGTTAAAAACTCCGCTTAGGGCGCGGAAAGCGCTCAGCAAACGGTGCGTGCGTGACCAGAAAAAGTATGATCAGACACGCTGTTGCTTGCGAACAGGCTGGCAATGCTCAGCACAGTGTGTATACTCTAAGGAAAGCCTGGCATGTACGCATACATGCAACAGCAGGCCAAGTACGAATAGCTGGCTTGGGCTGCAACACTGCTGCTGAGCCAACAAGCACCAGCTGCAGTGCGCGAGTCCCTGTATCTCAATGCATCTACTGTGTGCTCAGGCATGAGCGGTGGGCGCCAGCAGCGTATCAGGCGCACACACAACAGCGGAACGCACAATGGCAGGCAGGCAAAGGCACAGCGTGCACAACTTGAGTCTTCACCAGGTCTCAAAGTGTGTGGAGCATTGTTAAACGTGTCTTCGCGCAGACTTGGCAATAGGTCATCAGGAGGTATGTACCGCCATGCACGCTGCAGGCTTCTCTGTGTACCGCACTGGGGAGGAAGGTGAAGGGGTAGGGGGGGGGGGGGGGGGAAGGGGGCAAAATACCGATGCATAAGACAGCCGCAAGCACGTGCCCGCGAGCGGTCTGGCACCGGTGCTATCAAGGAGCGCCCTTCTGTGTCAAGTGCACAACGGCAACGGAAAACAACAATGTTGGCGCAGAATGCATCGCACCCGCGACCTGGCTTGCCCAGCGGACCCGTGCACTAAGCGCTTGCGGCACGTGCCATCCTGGGCATGGCATGCGCAGGCGCGGGCACGTTTCCACCAGCACTGCCATGTGCCACTGTGAGGGTCCCAGCGGCAGCGGGTGGGCGCCTGCAACCGCTGAGCGCCCTGCCCTGTGACGCCCGTGCGCTGAGCAGCTGGCGCCTCGACATGTAAAACACACACACTGTCACCGGGCCACACATTAGGCGGCGACAGCCGACGAGCACGAGGAACCGTCTTCGCTCTGCTTGTACCATAGTTGTGCTGAGCACAGCTGGTGAGCTGCTGCTGCTGCTGAGCATGCCATGCTGTCGTTGAGCATGCCACGCTGCTGCTGAGCACGCCACACTGCTGCTGAGCACGCCACGCTGCTGCTGAGCACGCCACGCTGCTGCTGAGCACTCCACGCTGCTGCTGAGCACGCCACGCTGCTGCTGAGCACTCCACGCTCCTGCTGAGCACGCCACGCTCCTGCCGAGCGCGCCACGCTCCTGCTGAGCACGCCACGCTCCTGCCGAGCGCGCCACGCTCCTGCTGAGCACGCCACGCTGCTGCTGAGCACGCCACGCTGCTGCTGAGCACGCGTGTGCTGCCGTCTCCGGCGGGGACGGGCGGTGCTCAGTAGATTATGGGGGGGCACACGGGCGCGATGCAGAGGCTCTGTAGAACGACGTAGCTTGCCTTGGCAAAGCACAGCGTGTACGCCTGAGGCGGCTCGCACAGAAACGCGCAGTGGAAAAACGGAACAATTTTGTGTGTGTCAGCACACATCAAGGGCAGGTACACCTGCAGCACGGTGACTCACACACCGATAAACCGCAGCAGAAAGAATGTTTTGAGTGTCAACGCAATCAAGGGGTGATTGACGGGTGTGCGCAGGGTGGGGCTGCTTCGTTTCGACTAGGTGCCCCAGTCGCCCCACAGACTCCGGCCTGGCGCTTTGCCACAGCTGCTGCAGCACCTGGGCTAGAAAGCTTTGGGATGTGGCACCACCCAGTGGGTGTACTGGTCACAGCTAATAGCCACACCGCGCAGGCGTTGCTTGACATGGGTTGCTATTGCAGCCCTCACAGGTGGCAACATGCGCGAAGTGTAATGTGTCAAGTACCAGCGGAACTACATCAAGTACTTCAACTCGCGAAGTATATTGCAAGTGTCGATACAAGAAATACCTATCATGTGTGCCCCCACTGATGATTAGCATAGTGGGCAGGGAACCGAGCAGGTGCCGCATGACGCATGCCGCAGTCAGACAACACCAGCTGGCCCTGATCAGCACAAAGAGGCCTGTCAAGTGCACACACCACCGCAGTGCTGATGCCGGTAGCACAGCAGCGCTCAACACAGCCAGCCGCAGCAGTGACCTGTGCGACACGTGCACTGCAGCACCTGCACTTGCACCAGCATACACGCTCGTGGCAGTGAGCACCGCAACCTGACGGGTAAAATTTCACTAGGTTATACCGAAGTAGTTTCTTGCAGCTAAAGGTTCGAATTGACCATTGTGGCCAGACGCACCTGCTGCTGCCCCGCGAGCAGAAACACGTTGGTCGCCGGCAGCTGCACCCCCATGGCCCACTCCCCACCCGCGGTGGTGATGTTGCCTGCGTTCAGCACTCCGCCCACGGGCACGCCGCTGCTCTCTTCTGCTGAGCAGCCCACGCGCCCCTGCGGCCAAATAACACCCGGAAGTAGGGCAGTGATGGGGCCGGGGTTGAGGGTTAGGGTAAGGTTAAGGCAGGGCATACACTGTGGGTTCGAGGAAGGTGTGTGTTTTTGTATTTGTGTGCTCCACTGTTGCCCTGCCGGAAATGTCTGGATGGCAGCTGGAATTGTGGTCCCTTTTGGGAGGCGCTGTACGCAGTGTGGCTGCAGGGCTGCAGCTCATCAGTTTCACACTCTGCTGGTTACTGCTACCGTACTATCTACCTCTGAAGTAACTAGAAACTTAAAAAAAACTAATCCGAATGCCACTAAGAAGCGGCTGCTGGCACGTGATTCTGGCTAGTCGCATGAAATGCATGCACGCACACACGGTGAAATCACACGCTGCGTCGCTGCATGTGTTTGGCGGCAGCACTAATAAAGCTACACACCAGTGGGCACTGCCGCTCCTCCCGGGAAACTTGGCAGGTTCAACTGCACCAACAGTTACAGTATTTAGTGGGCACCATCTGCAAACTGCACTTGAGGCGCGGAAAGCCCTGTGCACGTGATGTGAAAGAAACCTAAAAGGCTGCTAAGCCCAGATACTGCCGTGGCTGGGGTCAAATGCCAGGCCGAAGCCTGTGG
>JAULBY010027306.1:0-16670 GCA_032358315.1 Ophiocytium majus | reverse complement strand
GGGGCTGCGGCGCGCCGGTGTTTACGGGTGGCGGTCCGCCGAAGACGCTCGCCCGTGGGGAGCTGACAGGGGATGCGGCCATGCCCCCCGGCTGCTGCTGCCACTGGGGCTGTACGCCCTGCTGCGCCTGCCACTGCTGCTGGGCCATGCCGGCAAAGTTCATGGGCGCGGGCGCCATAGCAGCGGAGAAGGAGTTGCCAGGGACAACTCCGGGGGGCTGCTGCTGCTGCTGCTGCTGCATGGGCGCTGCGAAGGACCACTGCCCCCCCTGCGGCGCCGCTACTGCTGCTGGGCCGAAAGCGGACGCTCGGGGCGACGCCAAGCCGGCAGCAGGGGCTCCGAAAGCTGAGGCCCGAGGCGAAGCCACAGCTGCTGCCCCACTGGGACTGCCAGGGCCTGCGGGTGCGCCAACACCCTGTCCCCAGTCCCATTGCCCCCGTGGGGAGTTGGCGCCACTGGCGATGCCCCCCCCCCCCCCCCACCAGCATATTGCTGCCACCCCGCACCAGCAGGGGCTGGCGGTATGAGGACTCCCCTCTTGAACCTGTAGAGGGTGGTCTCTGCATGCCAGAAGGAGAGCGCGGGGGCGCGTTGCTAGCTCTGGGTGAGCTGACAGGTGACCTGGCAGACGCGATGAGAGCATCCAACGCGGCGTCGATGGCGTCTGACGCCGATGCCGCCTGCGGTGGTGGCGGCGAGGCATCGCCGCCGCCCTGCCCAAAAAAGCCGCGCTGCATGGCTGCAGCTCAGTCGCTGACGCCGTCGCTGCTGCACTCCCAACTGCTGCACAGACCTAGGCAGCAGCGCGCTAGGTGTCGGTGCACCTGACGGCCTAGTGGTGGGTGTTTACAAGTCTAGCGGGGAGCCCGCCGCCGGGCACCCTCGCCGCCGCAGCACATGGTCATGGCGTTCAAGTGCTCACACCCTTGGTGCTTTCCCAGAGGCCAACTCATGTAACGGCATGTAGGACCTTAGGCTGGCAGCAAGTGTCCTCGGCGCCCGACCAACAAACTGGGCTTCGCAACAGGGGTGCAATCAGTACGATGATGGTGTTCTCACTCTGCCTGACAGTTTCATCAGTTTCATTTTGACCCCCCCCCCCCCCCGTACGTGAGTGTGAGTTTGGGATGGGGGGGACGCTTTTACTGCTGTAGCAACACGAGTGAGTGGGGTGACTGCATGCGATAGCTGCGGCATGGCAGTGGCACAGCGCACTTGAGCCTGCACCGCACCAGGCTGTGCTGCGCGCGCTCCCAACCAAAGCATGGTCTCAAAGATTCCTCTTGTTGAGCTTGCCGTTGGTAACATGGAAGGGCGCGCGTTCAACAAGCGCTGGCAGCAACTGCAGCCTAGCACGTGATACGGCTTCTGCTGTGGCGTGCTCGGATGCCTAGCCTAGCTTGTTGCCAACAAGGGGTTTGGGGACGTCACTTGCTTCGGCCTGGCATTTTGCCCCAGCCACGGCAGTATGTGTGAGCTTAGCAGCCTTTAAGGTTTCTTTCACTGGCAGCGGTGCCGCTGCGGTGGCACGTGAATGTATGGGCTTGCCGCGCGGGAAGTGTCGGCATACATGAACTCAATTGAACAAACTGAGCAATCAACTCTACTTGTGTACTGTAATTGCACTTTTGGGCATGCAAGTAGGTCTCCCCACTGGTACGGCCTGTCGCCCTAGTGTAACCCGTGCAAGGGTCAACAAAGCAAAGGCAGCGCCTACGCAGGCAGCAAGTCTCACATGTGCTCCACTGCACTGGACTTACGATGTGGTGGCACGTGCAACTGCGAACGCCAATGCAGCATACGCCAAGCACAGAGCTCTGCTTTCCTTGCTGGCGTGCGCATGGGCCATGCGGTGGCGTGCACCCTTGGTGAAGAGTAGTACATGTCGTGCGACTGCAAAAAACGTGCAGTGTGCGCGCCGAACTGTGCGTTCCTGTGCATGCACAATGCTGTGGCACGGGCACGTGTGAACGGCAAGGCACATGCATGGTGATGCAGGCATCAAAACAGTGCCGCACCCTGTGGACGGGCGCTTGCATGTTCATGCAAGCAACAGCATGCAGCACTGCACACCCGGCACTGCGCCATAATCCTAGCACACACTGTGTCATGTTAGCACATTGTATTCCTGCCTGTCCACAGCCACAACCCATGCATCAGCAACCATGAGGTGACCTATAGGCTGCACTGATGCAACATGCAAATGGTTTTGCGATTTTGCATCGCTCCTTAGCCTTGGTGGCGTGGTGATGCGCTATGCATCGGTGGTGGTGGGGTGCTCTGCTGCAGCCGCAGCAAAAGACAACAGTGGTGGTACCGCTGCCAACAGCAGCAACAGTGGCAGCGCTGCTAGCAGCAGTGGTGGCAACGCTGGTGCCGCCTGACGCCGCACCATGGTGACACCATTTACAGCAGTCAGACACCTGTGTTCACACTGAAATCTTGTTCTTGTGCCAATGGTCAACCGCTGTGTGCGCAGTCGCAACTGTGAGTTGTGACTCACGCACGGGCTGGCTCCTGCTGCTGCTGCTGCAGCTGGATACCGCATGGCACAAGTGGTGCTACGCAACACAAGTGCTTGCAATGTGCAGCCGCTGCACGGCCAGGACAGGTGTGCCACACACCGTTGTTACCTGCTGCTGTCTTACACCTGTCTTGCCAGTGCAGCCCCTACCACTTGGGAGTGGCAAGGGCGCACAAAGGTAGCTATTTGACACTTCACAACACCAAAGCAGCAAGCCGTCGATGTCGACACTGCACTCTGGGCAGGTTCTGTGGTTTACTAACACCAGCAGCAGTGGTGTTGCACTCTCGCGCCTGTGCTGGGAAAAAGCGCCCACCTTCACATCATCAATCACAGCACTGTGATGATCACCCACGCCGTGGCTCCGAAAATAGCCGCAGCCAGCATGTACTTGGCTAAGGGGCAGCTGCAATCGTCTGCGCCGTCATCCTCGTCCATCCATGGTTGGCGACGCGGGGGCAGCAGCGAGACGCCGTCGCCAGCAGGTGCCAGCTGCTGCTGCAGCTGCTTCGCCTTCTGTAACACGGTCTGTTTTCGCCGTTGGTGGTCTGGCGACACCATGGCGTTTCGTGGCGGCAAGGTGCTGGTGCTGTAGGTAAATTCGAACCGCGGCCTCCGCGACGCCGCTCGCCTGCCGCGCTGTCCTGCTGCTGCTCCCACTCGGTTCTCTCTCTGCTCCCCTCTCGAGATCTCTTCCCGTCTACACCACAAGCAAGCTCTATGGTTGCTTGTGCATGAGCCGCTGAGCAAACCAAAATTTCGGTTTCACTCAACTGACAGCAGGCGCACCACAGCCTTCATGTCAGGCAAAGCAGCATCATGAGTGCGCTGACAGCAAGCCCATGAGGCGCAGACGGTGGTGAGACAGCGAGCGCACGTGCTTGTGTGTAGTGGCGCCTGCTGCACCAGCAGAGCGCAGCGCACCATGTCTTCCAACCTGACTAAGATCACGAACGGCAACAGCACGGTGCACAAGAGCAACAGCACCGTCACCGCACACAACACCACCATGGCGCTGCGGACGGGTGAGCTGGGGGTTATACCACGCGCCGACAGGGTCAAGGTGTTTGGGATTGAGTGCACTGGGCCCGCGGGCGACGGGATAGTCTTCAAAGGAGGTCAGTCAGCCCTTGCTGGTCTTGCCGCCATATTCAACTACCGCACCGCAAAGTAGGCATCGCAATGACTGCCGCATGTGCTGAGGCACAAAGTACATCATCACAATGGTCGCCTTTGCGTGTTGGTGTTGGTGGCGGTGGTAGTACAGGAGCACAGGTTGTCGGCTTTTCACAAAAGTTGCACCTGGTATGGGCAGCCGAGGTTGTAAACACAGAGCACATAGCAGCAGGTGACAAGTGGCGATGAAAAGAAGGAAATGGCACCACAAAATCTTAGGGACACAAAGTTAGATATGTGAGCCTGTGGGACAACGCATCCTTGAGGGAACTTTACAGAGCTGGCAGTAGTTACTTGCTACTTACTGCTTACTCGCTAGTTACTGCCGCTTCAGAGGAGGTTCCAGGATGCACTCGGCGGTGAACGAGCAAGTGCAGCGGAATTCAACCATGTGTACTTGGTAATGCACAGCCTGCACAACAAGTTTGTTGGAATGTCAAGGTGGAAATGGTCAGTCTTGGCTGACGCCCACCAGCAGTGTGCCTCAGTGTTTGGCAGCTGCACCACTGACCCACCAAGTCCACAAGTGCTGCTCGTGTTCATTATCACCGTGCCTTTTCTCTAGCAAGCAAGCAAACCTGCTCCTTGTATGGTGCACACTGCTGCTAAAGCCACCACCAGCTGGCACCACCCTGCGTGAGTTGCCTGGCCTAAAAATCGCCTCCACACACCAATACTGCTCACCCTGCTTTTTTGTTGGCTGCTGGCGAGCAGGGGAGTGGAGCCCTGGGGGGGAGTACATCCAGAAGCTGACGGTCAAAAATGTCAGCGGGGAGCTGAAGAAGCTGCGCTACAGGCTGCCGCAGTCGAGATACTTCAGCATGGCGTACCCGGAGCTGATTGTGCTCAGCCCTGGCATGGAGGTGGTCGTGGACGTGGTGTTTCGGCCGGTCACGGAGGAGGTGAGCAATTGTTGAAGTTGCACTTGAAGTTGCACTTGAAGTAGCACTTGCAGGTTTGTTTATGGTACTTGCCTCAGGCATGCAGTAAGTGGTGAATGAGAACCTTTCAGCCCGCCACTGGGGAGCTGCAGTCTCACGACATTGCAGCATCACACTAGAAGTACATGTGAACTACATGTACTACGCACTACTAGTAGTATATTAAAAGTACTTTGAAGTGGTATGTACTCGTGGAACTATACACTGCAACTATACAAGTTGTGCTGCTTACACGTGCACACACAGCTCAAATCGTTGGGCTGGCAACTAAAGGCATGTGCGGCCGTTCAGGCAAAGTTTCATGTGTAGTGTTTGTGACAGCAGTACTTGAAGAAGCTTCTGATCCAGCAGTGTACGCTGGTCACTGCTCAGCAAAGGCATACCATGCAGTGCGGACACCTTTCATAGCTCACCGCTGGGGACCTGAGGTGTCTTCTTTTTGAAGCACCACTGAAAAGCAGCTGCTTAAATGTCGTGGGCTGGTGACTTACAGTTTTGAATGAACAAAGAGTGCGGTGTGCTGTAACTGTCTGTACACTTGTTTGTATATTATCACCAATCCGTGGTGATGCAGCGGATGCATTAATGGTCTCACACACAGGCATTGTCAGTTAAAATTTTACAGCTGCTGGCAACCGGTGGTTGTTGTTTAAAGCAGCTTTTGAAGCCAGGTGCCCACATCTTAACACAAATGGCGTGGGTGCTGTTGTAGTGTCGCCCCATTCCGGGTTGCTGTGCAAGGCGCACTGGGCCATTGATGGATGGACTACACCCTGATGGATAGACACTCCTGAAACACTCAGTAGTCCAGTGTACGTGTGTACGTTTGCTACCTGTGAGTGCAGGCATGCGCAGTACACGCAGCACTACGTAGTGTAAGAGTCATGGCTCTTGTCCTGCTTCGCACCTTGTTAGCCTTGTCCCGGGCTTGCACCACCGCTGAGCGGCCACTACCATTGCTTGCTGTCGTGTGCGCTTTGAGCAGGGAGCTCTCCAGCAGTTGCGCTCAGCAGTTGCTTAGCAGTTGCTCAGCAGTTGCTTAGCGGTTGCTCAGCAGGTGGTGGGCAGTTGCTTAGCAGTTGCTCAGCAGTTGCTCAGCAGCTGCTTACCAGTTGCTTAGCAGTTGCTCAGCAGCTGGTGGGCAGTTGCTGTCGGCGGTTGCAGCTACATTGCGCCAACACCTGCAGTGTGCCCAGATCACCAAACACCAGTAAAGAGGCAGTTTCTGACTGTGTTAAAACGCAATAGTGTAGGGGGACGGGTCAGGTGGAGTCAGTGATTGCACTTAGCGAGGGTGCAGCCGTGTCCAGTGCAAACGCCATACATTGCTGTCATCCAATTTAGTGCTGTACACAGAAAACCATGTGTGCAGCGTCACTGGTGGAAGTACGAAAACTTGACATGCTGTGTTGCTCGGGTACCATAAACATGGTCAGGTTGATTTAAGGCGGTGGTTACATCAGCAGGCTTTACTTACACACCCGCAGCCATCTACCGTGTTGCAAATCGAGCCCGCCTCTTGGCGGCTGTCAAACGGTGTGCAATGAACGGGCCCATACTACCCACATGTGTTGTTTCGCCTTGCACTCAACACACGGGGGGGGGGGCGCTGGGTGGGCAACTTGCACTCACACACACACATGGCGTGGTATGCAGACTTCCACCAAAAAAAAAAAAACTAGACTCACACGTTGCACTCACAAACACTGCACTGCGTGGTACACAGACTTTCACCTGTGAACTACGAAGTACAGTGTAATCACCGGGGGGGTTTTCTACCTGTCTGATCCTTTTCCTGGTCACACGCACCGTGTGCAAAGGGTTTTCCGCGCCCTACGCGGAGTTGATAAAAGTACTCACCTGGTGGCGGCACACACGAACTTCAACTCCTCCGCAGGTGTACGACGAGAGCATCTACTTCAAGATGATAGACGGACCCGAGAGCGGCGGCTTCCACGTAAGCGTGCGCGCCCTCCTCCCCACCCTCCAACTCTCAGCCCCCAACGCCCTAGACATGGGCTTTGTCCAGGTCGCCACCACCACAACGCGCCACTTCCACCTCAAGAACACAGGGCAGGTTCCGGCACCGTTCCGGTGGACCGTTCCCCCCCCGTTCTCCCTTTCCCCGGAACGCGGAACGGTTCCCGTGGGGGGGTCTGTGCGCATCACCTGTGCGCTGCGCCCACGAGACGCGGCGGTTCTGGTGAGCAGCGCGGTGGTGGCGGTGGGGGAGGGCGTGAGGGCCATACGGCCGGCGCCTCTGCTGAGCACAAAGCTCACGGCCATCTCCAAGTTCTGCCATGTTATGCCCTCGGCGCTGCGCGTGGAGTTTGGGCGCGTGCTGGTGGGCGCCGCCGCGGATGCGGAGGTGGTGCGGGAGGTGGTGCTGCGCAACGACAGCGTCGTCCCTGCTGAGTACCAGGTGCGTGTGTGTGTGTGTGTACATGTGTGTGTGCGCGTGTGTGTGGGGGGGCGGGGGGCTTGCCACAGGGCTCTGGGAAGTTAGGTAGTAGCGGGGGTGGGGGGGTGGGGAAGGGGCTGCCCGAGTAGAGTCGTGTGCAGGTTTGTGTAGAGTGCAATGCATGACACATACGTGTATTTGACTGTCAATGCACGTGTATACATATATGCGGCTGTGTATGTACTTCAAGAAGTATGCATGCGGCTGCCAACCCAGCACTTGCAGACACACACATACCAAGTCCTGTGTTTGTACTGCTCCCCAGAGACGGGCATGGTACACTGGCGAGCAGCACACCTCTCACTCCCCCCCTCTCCCTCCTGCCACACACGTGCGTCACGCCGTCACCCTGCCCCCGCCACGCCACCCATGCCCCTGCGCACATGTCTCTAACAGCTGACGCGGCTGGAGAGTGACTGCGATGCGGTGTTTGACCTGAGCCCCTCACACGGCACCATAATGGCGGAGGACGAAGTGACCGTGCGCGTGCGCTACGCGCCACTCTCTGCGGGCACCTACAGCGCAGACCATTACGCGCTCACCACCGTGGGCGGCAACTCTCTTGTGCTGACCATGACTGGGTGGGCCTGCGGGCCGCAGGTAAGGGGGCCAGGACGTGCTGGGCAATGGTCTCACTGCAAGCTACGCGTTTTTATCCACACTTCTACTGTACATAATGTGGGCGAAGCTGCGCGTTTGTATGTTTACCTATGTACTTTTACCGAAGTATGTGTAAGGATCATGTCACATGATTCATATGTGTACATGTACTTCAGAAGTACATGGATAGGTGCATACTACTAGTATTTCAGAAGTATACCTTTCAGATACCAGTACTAGTAGTATTTCTGAAGTGTTTCTGAAGTATGTACCTTTCATATATGTATATATATATGCTTGTAAGTATGTAGTACTTTGAAGTGTACATACTAGAAGTATACACAAAGGCGCAGCAGGTGACCCCCGCGGCTTGCGTTTGCAGCTGTTGGACTTGCTGAGGTGCAGGTTGCTTTGAGGACACGGATGGGACACGGCTAGTGAAGCACGCATGAGCGGTGTGGGCATGTGCTCAAGCAACTGGTTAAGCACTGCGTCCTTCCCACAGCAACTATCTGTGGTGCAGCAATGGTTGTATCCTAGAAGTATGTTACCCGCCGTGCCACTTTGCTGTGCCATGCCACTTGCAACCACATCTTTACGCACATGATAAGTGTTCATCTGAAGGCACTACAAGTAGGAGCAGTATGTGCTACACAGTCTCCCAAAAAATCAACATGTCACAACATGCACTACAACCACCACCAACCCCCCCCCAACCCCACCCCCCCCCCCACAGGTGTGGCTGTCCAAGGCCATAGACACCCCAACGCCTGCAAATGCCATCGCGCCGCCATCCCCAGGCGCCGACTCTCCCCGTGGCACCACTCCCCCAGGCACAGTCAACACTGCAGCTGTGGCGGTGACAGCCACAGGGGTTGTGAGCATACCCGACAGCATCAACTTCAGGGATGTGGAGGTGGGGGGTGCGTCGACTAGGGTGCTGACGGTCAGCAATGCGGCCCCCTCGCCGTGCCGCTTCAGCATTGCCGTGCCCAACAGGAGCAGCTCCGTCTTCAAGGTGCGTGCGTGGCCGGCATAAAGTGGAGGTTCACAATCTCAACTTCAACTCTGAAAGTTCAACTTCAGCTTGTGTGATACGTGCCGCTCGCGCAATCGGTGCACGTGTACATGTACATGTGTAAACTTGCATGCTGTGCTTGCATACTACTAGTAGTGCAAATACATGTACATGTATACGCACTTGTTCACATAAATACTGATGTGCGAGCAGGGAATTTTTTGCGCGCCTTGCACCACCCCCATCTTGCTCAACCCCCCCCCCCCTCCCCCCCCACTGTCCCATCCCTGCTCCGCCCCCCCCTCCCCCCGCCCCTCCGAACCACATTCACTTCCCCACCACCACAACACCTGCTGCTAAGCAGTTCTCGGTGGTGCGAGGGGTGGTGCCCGGCTGTGGCCTAGAGCACCCAGGGGAGGCCCAGATCACCCTCACATTCTCCCCCCCCGCGCCCTTCAACTTCTGCCGGCGCTTCTTTGTGCTGCTGGAGAACCAGCTGCCCCTGCTAATAGACTGCATGGGCACTGGCTACATCCGCGCGCATGGGGAGATACGGGAGCAGCGCCCCGCGCCGCTGCGACACGCGCACATACAGGTACTTTTATTAATCTACTGATAGTACTACTGATAGTACTACAGTAGTACTTCAAGAAGTATACTTTATGTACATTTATGCTCCGACATTTGCAGTAGTGCATGTGTCTAATACCAGGGAGCACGGGGAGATATGGGAGCAATGCCCCGCCCCGCTGCGGCACACGCACTTACAGGTACGTACGAATAGTGTACCTATTGTACATTTATGCTCCAACATTTGCGGTAGTGCGGCGTATGGTGTAATACCAACGAGCACGGGGAGATACGGAGCAACGCCCCGCTTTGCAGCGGCACGCGCACGTACAGGTACAAATATACTACTCGCATACCGGTTGTGCGCTTGCTGAATCATGTACAATAATAATAGTCATAGAGACATGAAGGCATGTGTGCACCAGCTATACTACTTCTGAAGTACTTAGTTATTGAAACCAGCTCAGGGCGCGGAAAGCCTGGTGCACGTGGCGTGCGCGCGACTGGCGAAATCGTGATCGAGCATGCTGTCCATGTTGCCACAGCACTACTTTAGTGCATTACACGTTTCCTATTATACACGCCACCTGAAGCTTGCAACAACAACAACCACAGCTCAGGGCTCACCAATGGCACTCCCACAACACAAACCACCCTGAGTGCGTGCTGCCAACTCCAGTTTGTCAACGCTAACTGCATCTGCCCACAACAGCAGTCAACCTTGGAGTTCAGCAGTGACATCCCCCCAACGCACCACCTTGCTACGTGTGTTGCCAACTGCAACTTGGCACTGCTGTAGGCCTTCAGGAGTACTACTAGTAGTGTAGCGATTTGTGTGTTTCCAACTGCAACTTCAACTGCAACAACAACCCCGCAACATGCCACCTGCTTGCTGTGTGTGTCTTGCCAACTGCAGCTTGGCACGATGTGTGTGTTGTCAACTGCAACTTGTCACTGCTGCAGGCCTTCAGGAACAGGGCTGAGGCAGGGCTGGGCCGCCTGAGCCCTGAAGAGCTGGATGCCATGGTCGATGGCGGGCTGGTGGGTGGTGATATGGTGGCGGCGGCCGGCATCACTGCTCGCCCACTGCAGGCAAGGCAAATTTGGGTTACTGACCGTCTCAGTGACTTACTCACTGACTCCACACTCCGACTCATTCACCCACTCTGACTCACTCACTCACGTTACTTGCTCAGCTCAATCACTCACTTTCCACTACTATTAGTGCTACAGTAATGCCGTGGATGTCGTCTTGGAGTGCGGTATCATCGTTCGTTGTCTTCATACTGTGTGCTGCTGCGGTGCATGACACTGGTAGCGACTGGTATGTTGCTGTATCAGTATACCGGTATGTTTATGCATTGCTGTATCAGTATACGAAGTATGTATATGTACTACATGCATATGGCGCATATGCAGGCATACCAGGCATTTGTTGTGCCGCTGCACGCCCATCAGGTTGTTTCACACCATCACAGACATGTGTTTGGTAAGCTGCATTGTGGCTGAGGGCACCGGTGACGGCTGTGGGGGTGGCCGTCCTTGCCCTTCCATTGCCATCAGCGCACCAGACTGCACCAGCTCTGTTACTTTTTGCTGTGTGAGTGCAAACGTGTCATATTATGCTTTGCATTGCGCGCACACACACCTACGCACACAGCCATGCACAGCCTATGGTGGCTGCTGCTACTGTCACCACCGGCTCTGGTGGTGGTTGTACTCCATCGCTTTTCGCTCACTTGGGACTGTTCAGGGGCAGCAGCCAGTGTCACATGGTGCCCTTGCACACGACCACAGTGCCCCTCCAATGTGCCGCTTTGCCACCCAACAACAAGCCCCGCCCCAAACGCATCCCTCATGCTGCAACTTCAAATTCGTGGACGGTACTGCAGCGGTGCACACATGACCCCGTGTCCTTGGCCTAACCTAAAAACCTTCAACGTGCTGTTGCTGCTGCCGCTGAGCATGTGCCAACGGGCACAGCAGTACAACCGCTGGCCAGTGTCTCTTCTACTGCTCACCCGCAAACTTCAACTGACACTCAAAACTTCAACCCTGCTGCTGCTCCCGCTGAGCAGCTGCCGAGGGGAGCGGCGGCGCGCCCCCTGGCTCGCAGCGGCAACTGCGCAAACTTCGACTAACATGCAAACTCCAACTGACCACGCAAACATTGCAACTAACATGCAAACTTCAACATGCTGCTGCTGCTGCTGCTGCGGCTGAGCAGCTGCCAAGGGGAGCGGCGGCGCGCCCCCTGGCCCGCAGCGGCGACTGCGCGCGCGCCCAAGCCTGCGTCGCGCGAGAGTACTTCAACTGCAGCAGCGCGGCGGGCGCGGGCGGGGCGGGGCGTGAGGTCTCTGCCGCCGCGCCACTGCTAGACTTCGGCTATGTGGGGGATGGCGGCTGTGCAACACGCCTGGTGGCCCTGACAAACCACACCAATGGCAAGGTGTGCGCGGTGTTTCCGGCGAGCTACCGCGCTGCGACGCTGCCCAACAGTGCCACGAGCGGTGCGGGGGAGGGGGGAGAGGGGGGGGGGGAGTTTGCGGTGGAGCCTCCGATAGGGGACATTGCGCCAGGGGAGACGAGGGCGTTCGCAGTGACGTTTGCCCCGCGCACAGGCAACATGTACTACATGAGGGACATTGAGGCCGTGGTGTTTTTCAAGAGCCAGCGGACCTTCAGGTGAGCGGGGTTGGAGGTTTGGGTTTGCTTGTGGGGTGGTGAAAGTGGTGGGCTGCTGCTGTCAAGGAAAATGGTGTGTGTAGCGTGGGAGTGGCAAGTCGGCGGCAGCAGCAGCCCCTTCGGCTTATGCAGCAACATGAACCGCACTTGGCATTGTACTTCAGTAGTAGGTGCTGTAATGCGGTGCCAGCGGTCATGACACTGTGACTAACGCAGGTTTGTATGCCCCAAGCCGCATTTCGAAACGTGTCTCTTCGCAAGGCCTGAGGTGAGCTGTTCACTGTGGTAGCCATGCACATTGCCTTACTTCCAACATGTCTGTTGCTGCTGCCAGGTGCCGCCCCACCACCGACTACGCTCTCACCACACCAACTCACGAGCACCCACCAACCCGCACCACCCCCTCCAATCCCCTCAACGCACACGCCAACTCCTCCCTTTCCCCTGCCCTCAGGCTGGTACGCGACGCGACGCTCACCCCCCCCTGGTG
The DNA here is from genome assembly GCA_032358315.1 of Ophiocytium majus. Taxonomy (NCBI): domain Eukaryota; class Xanthophyceae; order Mischococcales; family Ophiocytiaceae; genus Ophiocytium; species Ophiocytium majus. Next base: position 4,205 of record JAULBY010027306.1, on the reverse strand, counting down.
CACCACCGTCACTGCGCTAGGCCACACCTTTGGCGGCGCACAGTTCATCCCGCGCTGCGTGCTCAGCACCAGCGCATCAGCACGGGGGCCGCACAAGGGGCGCCTGGCGTTTCCGCCCTGCCACGTGGGCGATGCCGTATACGCCACGCTGCGCATCACCAACAGCGGCAGCATACCCGCCATGTTCAGGTGCGCCTCTCCTATGGTTCTGTCCTGCGTGTGGTGAGGTGCTCCCCTGCTCACGGGAGTATGCCACACCACACACCCGGTTCTGCCGATGACATGCGATGACATGCGCTGGCATGCAGCGGCTGCTCCGGGCCAGTGGCAACACCGCCCTGCCCCCCACATGCCTGCTTTCCACAGCCGACACCGCACCCTTCCCTCTCACTGACGGGGCTGTCCCTCCCCCACTTCTTGGGCACTTTTGCGACCCCACTTGGGCGGTCGTGGCGCAGGCTCGAGTGCCCGGAAGAAGGGGACGACAGCCTGGCCTTCGACGTGAAGCCGCGCGTGGGCCTTCTGGCCGCGGGCGAAGCCCAGTTGCTGGCCCTGCGCTTCGCCCCCACCGCCGCACGCCGCCACGAGTGCACCCTCCTCTGCATGCTCAACAACAGCGCCGACACCACCGAAGAGGTGCGCCTCATAGGCCAGGGAGCTGCGCCGTCGCTCACCGTGGGCCCCCCGGCCCTCCCCCCGGCTCTCCAGTCACCTGTACGTGCCGCGGTGGCCTGCACCGGCAGACCAGAACTGTACCTCCGCCCCACGTGCGTGGGACTGGCGACGGCGCGCGTGCTCACCCTGAGGAACACCAGCCGCGTGCCCCTGGTCTTTACCGCGCGTGTGCCCGGGGAGCTCTCTGGAATTTTCTCCGTGGTCCCCAGTTCCGGGAGCATTCCTGGGAATGACTGCGAGGAGCTGACGGTGGCGTTCGCGCCGCGCGCCGTGCGCGCCTACCGCCTCAAGCTGCCCATCGAGGTGCGTGTGTTAACGCCGCTGTCAGCGCTTGCTGTAGGTGGCGCTGTGGCGTGTGCGCACACAGGGCAGGCCTGGAGCGGTTGCCCTGCTGTCCACACGCGCATCACCAGGGGGCGCCTGCTGCCTGCACCCCCAAGCACCGCCCCTGCGTCCATTGGCAACTCCGCTGCTGCCACCTGCTGCTAACGCTGCAATTGCCCTTGTTGCTGCTGCCCTGTGTGACTACGGGCCAGGTGCGAGCCATAGGCGGGGCGCCGCCAGAGCTGTTGGATGCGCGGCAAGTGGGGGCCACGCCGGTGGCGCCCATTGTGCAGTCGCTGCGTGTCAAGGTGCACGCCGCCGCCACGGCGGCCGCCATTGCCTTTGAGCCAAACGACCTGGACTTTGGTGTGAGCCTGGTCAAGGCCTCACAGACCAAGGTGGGCGCTGCAAGGGTGAAGTCACTCACCAACGGCAGTGGCTGCCGTAGAGTCTTTAAGAGTTTTTGCTGATTTGTGAAAGTTTGGTGGGTGTGCAATATCCCGGGGGTATGGAGCAGTGTAATGGCCATGGTGGGCCCATGTAGACACTAAAATGCTGCGCACCGTCAACAGGAAGAAGTAAGGCAACCAGGAAGTTTTCAAACGACCGCCAGCTAGTGAGCCACGTAGATTAGTTTGGCACTTATTTGAGGGGTTTCGAAACTAAACTATGCCCCGCACAGTGTTTTGGTTGAGTAACTATGGCATAAACGCCAGGGCAGACTGCGTATGCATCACAAGTCCATGGTAGTTGGTTTAGTGCGAACCACAGTAACCGCCCCCGCCCTCGTGTTTAGTGTCTGACACAAGCACTATATATACTCAGCCGGCAAGTTAGGCACCGCGCAGTAGTGGTTGCCGCAAGCATGGCGTGGGGCCGCGGCTGCCAGTGGTGGCAGTCACCACGCCTTTTTTTTACCACCCCCTGCAGTGATGCTGCTGCGCAGTGGGATGCTTGGTACCACCGGAAAAGCTGCAGGTTGCCACTAGTGCACTGCCACCAATTGACCATGTTGAGTGTGCACCTCTTCTAGTCTCCCGAACTGTCATAGGCATTTAGGGTAGGAGCCTTGCTTATAGAAGGGTGCCTGGCGCCTTGTGCACTTTATGCCCAGCAGCAGCAGCAGCAGCAGCTTGATTTGCAACAGCAGCAGATACTTTTTGTTGTTGCTCCAGGCACTGATTATGCGCTGCCGTCACGGCACTCATGCACCACCCAAATGAGCCTGCTCAGTGCTCAGTCACAGTCCAGCCATAGTGGTGGTGCACTCCACTGTCTTATGCTTGAAGTGTGTGCCACTGCTGCAAGCCTCCCCGCCCCCCCCAACCCCGTTTGTGGCACATGTGTTGAGGAACAGCCTGCGCACATGCCGCTCGCCCCGCCGTCACCCCCTGACCGCGCCCACCATCTCTCTCCAGCAACCACCACGTCTGTGCTCCTTGCACTAAGCGCTGACACCACCGCTGCCTCCCCCCCCATGCACCTTCTGCAAACATGCTTGCGCTGCTGTCTTGGCGCTGGGCCAGACAATCCGCCTGGTCAACAGCGCCGAGTGCGACGTCGCCTACGAGCTCGCCTGCACGCAGATACACTTCGCCTCTGCGCTCCACAGCGCCAGCGCCTCAACATCGAACTTCAACACCAACTTCAACCCCGAGGCGGACCCCCTCCTCCACCCCATCCCCACCGCCGGTGATCCCCACTCCGATGGTGCCCTAATGGTGGCAGACGCTCCCTCAGGGGTACTGGCCTCCAGGAGCAGTGCCAATGTGGCGGTCACCTTCACGCCCAACGGTGCGGGTTCGTACACGTTTGCGCTGGTGGCGAGGGTGTGTGGAGTCGACCCGGTCACCGGAGGCCAGTATATGGCTGACCCAAGGACGTCTGCTCTCGTGGCCATGGGGAACCGGCAGCGGGCGGCCGCGGCGGCCGCCAGCCTCAACTTCAACTCTGCAGACTTCAACCCTGTCCAAGACTTCAACAGCGCGGAACCGTCTGCGGGGGGACAGGGGGCGGCAGGGCCGTTTGCAGGCGCTGGAGTGGGCGTCAGCGACAGCAAGACGTCTCTGACGGCCACGGAGGGCGGCGCAAGCAAGGGCTCGGTGGACACGCTGGCTCCCGCACACGGCGGCGCCGCGGCCACCGCTCACCGGGCACCATCAGGTGCCACACAGCACCAGCAGGGGCCATCACAGACGGCGTCGCCGCTGGTGTGTCGCGTGCACGCGTGCGCCTCCTTCCCCACGGTCATGTTCGGCGATGCGCGGCTGGAGGGAGGGGCGCTGGCGGCCGCCGCGCCCGCGGCCCTGTGGCGCACGCACTCGTTGGCGCACGCAAACGCCGTCCTGGCATCGCCGCTGACAAACGCTGAGATTGCCTTCAACGCCGCCAGCACCCCCGACATGGAGTCCCTCTCGCGCTTCCCCATTGCGTTCGCGCCGGCGCCGGTGGGGGAGAGGTGTGCGTCGCTGCTGCTGGAGCTGAGGAACCCAGGGGCGCTGCCGACGGAGTTCTCACTGCACCTGCCCAATGAGAGGGACATTGAGTTGGAGCTGTGGGCTGATGAAGGGGAGCCCAGCGCTGCGCAGCTGAGGCAGAGCGACATCATTGACAAGATGCGCGTGTTTGACGTGGCGCCGCGCGGCGGCGTGCTGCTGCCGGGGCAGTCCGCGCTGCTGCGGCTGGCCTACAGCTACACCAGGTGGGTGGGTGGGTGCTTGATTGGCGTTTCAGGTTACATCGTTGGTTGGTGTGTGTGTGTGCTAGGAGCGGTGTGGGGAGGGGGGAGGGGGGGGTCATGTGCGTGTGTGCCTTGCAGTGTGCATCAGGGGACGAGAGGTGGCAGTGGCATACCAATGTCAGAGGAGATAGCGTCTCACACATATACGCGCTGTGTGACGGCCATCAGTAATTCCGGTCACCTGCCACCCGTTGCTGGCACCCTAACTGCTCCTTGTATCCCCTGTAATGCCTCTATCACTCTCCCCCTCCCCTCTTCTGCCAAAACTTACTCCTGCCCCACCACAACCATGCCATATGCCCCCCCCCCCCCCCCCCCCCGGCAGCCTCCTGTATGGGGGCGAGCATGACCTCCCCGTGCTGCTCCGCATCTCCAAGGGCAAGCAACTCTGGCTGCACCTGTGCGGGACCACCCCCCCCCCCCGCCCCCCCCCCCCCCCCCCCCCCCCCCCCCCCCCCCCCCCCCC
>JAULBY010027295.1:0-16676 GCA_032358315.1 Ophiocytium majus | reverse complement strand
GATGACGGGCCTGTGAAGTTGCTCTGGAGGGCCTGAAATGAGCAGTTGACGAACCGCCACCCACGCCGACACACGAGTGCTACAGCAGCGAACCAAGTATGTAGCCCCCACATCCGTGATACGGGCTACATGTGTGCTATGGTCATCACTCGCGAACACCGCCGCTAACACCACCAAACAAAATGTCCAAAAAGTGTCGCAAGGTGCCGGAGGAAGTGCAAAGTACTGCGTATTTCTATGCCCAGAAACGCGATACACGGCGCATTTGCCGTATAAATACTGACATCTGTTAACGTTGCACGGCGTATTAAAAAAACATATGTTATACGGCGTACATTGCAAAATATACGCTGTGACCCACCACCACTCACCCGCCGCCCGCGCCTCACGCCCGCCCGCCAGGCCGAGCAGCAAAGCGGCGGCGCGGCGCACACCAACGGCGGTCTGGACGGCAGCAACCACAAGCCCAAGGGCGGAGGGGGCTCGCACGCCTCCCACGGCCACGGCCCACGAAACAGGCACAAGGCCGATCCGGACGGGGGGGGGGCGCTGGCGGGGGGCAAGCCGGCGTGGCAGGGGTGGGACCCATTCATGGTGAGAGCGCAGACTGGTGCCGTGTGTGGCTGTGTCGTGGGTTTGTTGGTTTGGGCCTGTGGGCTGCAAGAGCTCCAGGTCGTGCAAGCCGGTATGACGCAATGGGAGTGCGCGAGCCCCCTGTAGAGGTCGCAGCTTTGTGCAGTCAGCAACGGTAATGCAAACAGCAGGGCAGGCCAGAGCGGCCGGCAGGCTAGAGCTTGACCCGCCAGGTGTTCTTCCTGTTGTGTGACTGTAGGTGCTGTTCAATATGTAAGAAACGCTGCTGCTGCCATGGTGCCGCCGAGCGCCCGCCTGCCGCAGCAGAGGCAGACGCCCCGCCGCTGCAGAGCACGCCTGCTGCTGCTGAGCACACCTGCTGCTGCTGAGCACCACTGCTGCGACTGAATACTACACCTGCTGCTGCTGCTGCTGAGCACCACTGCTGCTCCTGAGCACGCCTGCCACTGCCGAGCAGACGCCTGCTGCCAGTCAGCACGCCTGCCACTGCTGAGCACGCCTGCCACTACTGAACACGCCTGCCGCCGCCCTGCTGCTGAGCACGCGCAGGCCCGCCTCGGGCAGTGCCTGGAGCCCATGAAGGAGAGCTTCATCGTCGCCAAGCTGCTGCCGCCGCAGTTTGCGGAGGAGCACGCGGTGCGGCTGCGGCGGGAGCTCGCCTTGGACGAGCAGGCGCAGCGGCAGGGGCAGCAAAAACCCACTCATGTTAGTTTTTTTAGCTCAGCAGCTAAAAATGTCAGACTGGAGCCGCAGGCCGTGTGCAGCAGCGTGCAGCCACACGCCGCACAGCCGTATCTGCGCCGCACGCATGCGGCGCAGCAGCACCGTGGGACACACGTGGAGCGGGCAGCTGCTGGCCCCCTTCCCACTGCTGTTTCTGCACTTACACTGGGTGCTTCTCAGCTCCACCCACAGGTGGTTGCGTCGCGCGCGCGCAGGTGCCCGACGGGCGTTTGCAGACCCCATCAGGAGGAAAAAAGAAAGCACTGGCGGTAATTGCCCACCGTCACGGCCGCACACGCTTGTTGAAGTTGAAATTGACCAAGGATGTTGAACCTGATGTTGAACTTGACGGCGCAGCAGCGCAATGAGACGGAGGACGCGAACCCCGTGCTGGAGACGGACTGCTTTGGCACGCGGCAGGCATTCCGCAACTTACCTGTTGAAGTTGAAGTTGACTAATTAGTTGAAGTTGACCACATGATGCTGGACCTGCTGCGGACCCCCTGCTGCAGAAGGACTTTTTCGACACGCGGCAGGCATTCCTCAACTTACCTGTTGAAGTTGAAGTTGACTAATGAGTTGAAGTTGACCACTGATGCTGTACTTGGTGTTGAACTTGCGGCGCAGCAGCGCGATGAGACGGAGGATGCGGACCCCCTGCTGGAGACGGACTTTTTCGACACGCGGCAGGCATTCCTCAACCTTTGCCAGGGCAACCACTACCAGTTTGACCAGCTGCGGCGCGCCAAGCACTCCAGCATGATGGTGAGGCTCGACTGAGGCGTAGGCTGTGCGTGGTATGCCGTTGGCGTGTGACGTTTTTATGTAACCGTATTTATACGGCATACTTCGTAGCATGTACAGTGCATGTCGCATTTTCGCCAGGCACTCCAGCATGATGACGAGGGAGGGGCTGCGCTTGATCTGAAACACTGCATGCATTGCATGTGCCGTTCTCATGCCGCATCGGTAACCAAAAAGGGTATACTTCTACAGCACCCCACGCCGCCTGTTTCCTGAATGCTGTGTGTGCCTCACCGTGTCGGCTGCCCTTGTCGTTGGCAAAACAAGCCAACTGCCATTTGTGCCAGTCATGATCCCCACACGTGGCGCCGCGCCCCGTCTCGCCGCCCCACATGATTTCCTATTAATTGTACTCCTTTTCAGGTGCTGTACCACCTGCACAACCCGGAGGTGCCCAAGTTCACGGTCCCCTGCAGCTCCTGCGCGCAGGACATCACCGCGGGGGTGCGCTTCCACTGCTGTGAGTACTTGAAGTTTGCAGTTGAAGTTTTCCCTTGAAGTCCACATTTGAAGTACCAGTGAGGACGTCACCGGGGGTGCGCTTCCACTGCTGTGAGCACTTGATGTTTGCACGTAAAGTTCACACTCGAAGTACCAGTAAGGACACACCGCGGGGTGCGCTCCACTGCTGTGAGTACTTGGAGCTGAAGTTCATACTTGAAGTACCTCTGAGGACATGAGCGTGGGGTGCGCTTCCACTGCTGTGAGTACTTGAAGTTTGCAGTTGAAGTTTCCACTTGGAGTTCACACTTGAAGTACCACTGAGGACATCATTGTACGCGCGCACTTCCACTGCTATGAGTACTTGAAGTTTGCAGTTGAACTTCACACTTGAAGTACCACTAAGGAGGTCAGCGCGGGGGTGCGCTTCCGCTGCTGTGAGTACTTGAAGTTCACATTTGAAGTTCACACTTGAAGTACCGCTGCCTTTCCTTCGTGACTTTCCTGGACCGAAGCCCGTCTTTTGTGCACTGTAGCGTCGCCACGAGCATGCAGCATTTCCTGGGCCTGCAAGGGTGTCTGCGCTCGTAATCCACTCGCCCCTGCCGCACTGCCCTCTTTATGTGTTGAACAGCTGCATACAGCCATTTTTCGTGTGAATACCACAGCCGCCATTGTTAACCACTTTTAAGTTAGACCCTTCGATAAGGCCACAGGCACTGTGAGTACACAAAGAGAGAGAAACCCCAACCACAGGCAGAAACCTCAACCACCGCGATTCGGTTGAAGTGAGGTTCTTGAAGTACTTGGCCCCAGGACGCGCTTCCTGTTACATTCTTTATGCCATACACATCAAGGCCACATCCCATGTACTTCTATCTATAACCGCAGCAGCAACTCCACCCAAACATGCCTCTCAGCGTCACCCACGGTACGACTGCGTGTTTAGCAGCTGCCCCTGACCCCTGACCTAAAACTTGCTCTCATACCCCCCCCCCCCCCCCCCCCCCCCCCCCCCTTGCCCCCGGGTGCCACCTGTTGTGCTGAGCAGCCGTGTGCTCGTACGACCTGTGCCGAGCGTGCTACGAGCGCGTGGGCCACGACCACCAGCACCCGCTCAAGGTGGACTTCAACTTTTTATGAGCTTCAACTTTGTGTGTGGACTTCAACTTGTTGTGCTGATGATGCGCGTTTGCACTTGGGGTGCACACCACCTGCCCGGTTAGGCTGCTCGTGGTCTGCCCAGGCGCGCACGTGATCCCATGGATCTGAACTTCAACACAAACTTCAACTCCTTGTGCTGATGTTGAAGTCGGAGTTGCGGGCCAACCGGTCCCTGGCGTGCACGTGCTTACAAGTACAGTATCAAACTCCGCTTGGGGCGCGGAAAGCCCTGTGCACATGGCGTGCGTGGATGGGAAAAAGGCGTGATCAGACACGATGCCCCCTGCTGCTAGAGCCGATAAGGCGACGGTGCTGTGAGCGCTATGCACTCTGTCTGACGTAAGCCTAGCATGTTGCTACAACATGTACAAACACGCAGCAATGCGTGGCAAGACAAGCGCCCAGTGCACGTGCGGCATGCCTAGTAACACCCTGCCTTCTGTCGTCTTGCGGTTGCCAAGCAAGCACATGGGCTGTTTTTCTGATGCCGTGCGCGTCTGTGACTGCCTTGCGCAACCGTTCTGTAACTGTCTTGTAACAGCCGCTGTCCATGCCCACTGCCTTGCGTAACCATTTTGTAGGTAACTGGTTGTAACCGTTTTGTAACTGTTTTCTAACCGTGTTGTAACCGTCTGTGTAACTGTCAGCCGCTGTCCATGGACACCAAGGCGGGCGGCACGTCGCACATGACGCCGGTGCAGCGGGCGAAGCAGCAGCAGCAGCTGCAGGACACCCTCCAGGTAAGACACCCCCTTCCACATTAATCTTCAGTAGTACTACAGTAGTATTAAATAGCACTAGTAATACATAGAGGCGTACCTGGGCCACCGCTGCTACGAGCAGGTGTGTATGAGGCTACATATCGTCGGCCGGCTGCCGCATGCCAAGATCCAATGTATGGCATGTTTTGAAGTACCACTAGTAGTATATGTTAGGTGTGATCTTACCCTGTACTTCGAACATGTACACACCACACATAGTGGTATGGGCGACGGAGTATATGTCTGTAATGTGCTTGTAAATGCACGTGAAAAAACAAATGAAACCGCTGCAGCTGCAGCACCATCACACGACAGCACTTGTGCCCGAGTGCTGTGCTCGTACTCATTGAGCACTGCGTGCAGCTTGCAGACGGTGGCTTCATGCCGCCTCCACAGCTGCGCTTGCAAACTGACCAACATGGCTGTGGTACGCTGCCAAGGGCAGCTGCGGGTGTGCTGTCGCCGCTCCCCGCGGTGACGTACTGCTTCCGCGGCTGCTGCTGAGCAAGTTTGGTGCTGTCTGTGGGTGTAATCGCTGTGTAACTGCCTGATGACTGCCAGATGGTGTTGCACGCGGCCCACTGCACGGAGGGGTGCGGCAACGACAACTGCACCAAGATGCGCGAGTACCTCGAGCACTTCAACACCTGCAAGGTGCGCATTGAAGTTTGAACTTCAAAAAGTACATTAGTCATACAGACATGAGGGCATGTGTGCACCACCAATACTCCGGCATCTATGGACAGGGGGTCGGCTCCGCGGCTGCCCTGCGGCCGCCGGCGGGCTAGCGCTCAGCGGGCTCAGCAGAGTGGCATGTGCCGATAGGCATCCAGGTCGGGGGCAGGTTGAAGTTGAAATTGGTGAAGTTGAAGTTGGTGGCAATGAGCGCAAGCAGCCCCGCGAGGCACTGGGTGATCCTCCACAGGAGACGGTGACTCGGAGGCCGACCAGCCATTCCGTACAGGGACATAACGGAATGAATTGCTGCCACAAGTGATGAGATGACCTGCCACATGCACTTGCCATGTAACATTATCATTCGCAGAACTTGCCCATCACGTGTTGACGGACATACTTGAGGCCATGTCAGACAAGTTTGTGTAGAGTGCTGGCAGCGCGACATGGCCTTGCAACGACGAGCTTGGGTAGCTGCCTCTCTGCGTACAGCACAAGCCTGACAGGCTTGTGCCTGACAGCCTTCACAGATGACAATGTTTCGGGAGTTTTGAAGACGTCTTTGCTTGTAAACAACAGAGACAAATCGATTTCCATTGTTCATATTTGGTTACGTGAAGCCCGAATACATAACAAAGTACTTCTGCAGCATGTTTGGCACTGAAATGTCCACCCACTGAAGGTACTGGTTGACGATCCCGTGTAAATGCCTTGCCTCATCTGTGCTTCTGTCGCACGCGCGCGCCAACAGGTGCTGTGGACCGGCGGCTGCCAGCTGTGCCGCCGCATCTGGGCCATGCTGCAGCTGCACGCCAAGAACTGCTCGCGCGACGTGTGCAAGGTGCGATGCCGCTGCCGCTGCTGGGCACATAACCCCCCGTACTGCAATGACGATTGCACTGCTAATGAGGTGCCTACGGATTATCTATGCCTCGGGGGCTGCTTCTCCTGCTGCTGCTGCCTCGGGGGCTGCTTCTGGAAGCCAGCCTCACACATCCAGCTATTGGGTGTAAAAATCATCCTCCTTTGCATACTCAAATACACTGCGTGTCATCGACACAAGTGTGTTACTTACTACAGGCGTACTTCGAAGTATTTTTTAAACGTAGCATGGCGGCTCAATCTGCGGGCCGCTTCCCTCTGAGGCCTTTGCTTTTGTCTCGCCCCCTCACTGCCTTTGGCTGGTCGCCAGTTCACCCAAAGCAACACCCCGATGCGCTTTAAAACGACACAGCCCTGTACAGCTTTAACCGCAAACCAGCCACTTGTACACACACATCGTTTCATAACTCAAGAGGAAATCCGCCATCCCAATGCCAATTTCATGCCACACACATCGTGCACCACCCACCCCATGCGGTTGCATCCCCAGTTACGGCAGCAGCTGGGCTCAGCAGTCTTTTGGCCACTTTCCAAGAGAGTTGAGACCACACAGCGTGTGGGCCATGGCGTGGCTTGTGCCCCCAGCCATGGCAGCAGCTGAGCCCAGTCATTCCTTGCACTGTTTCTCCACTCGTTTCAACCGTAGAAGTGGGGAATACGACCCCTCCCCCGCCTATTACAAGACCCCCCCCTTCCACCTAATAGGAGTTCCCCAGTTCAGCGGACGAGGGGTGCCTGGCTGCAAGACTGGGGGTTACCTCTATATGTTTTTACTATTATACTGTAACATGTAAAAAAGAAATGTTGCACGCTGTGACCGATCACTAGTCATGGCTGTGCTGCTCCCCCGCCACCACCACAGGTGCACTACCCACCTAAATCCTTAACTCCTCGGACCGTCTCATTATGTTGCTCACATGGATGGTGTAACATACCTCAGGACTTTGCCAGTCTCACCCTTGGGTTCCTGCAGTAATCGAAACAGGACAACAACCAAGACAAATGCTCAATGGGCACCCCTTACCCCACGAATGACTGTGCTGCCGCCCCCCCACCACCACAGGTGCCCAAGTGCCATCAGCTCAAGGAGCACCTGCAGCACCTTGCACGCCAGCAGGAGGGCTTTGCGGACCGCCGGCGCGCCGCCATGAACCAGCAGTACCTGCTGCGCCCGCAGCAGCACCAGCAGCTGGGGGGCCAGCCCCCCGGCGCTCACCAGCAGCAGTCCTCGCCACCACCCGGCAGCGACGGCGGCGGCGGCGGCGGCGGTGGCGTGGCGGCCATGGTTGTGTCGCTATAGCATCGCGCGCGCGCGTCGCGGCTGCCGGCAGCAGCCTTGTGCCTGCCGCCTGCGCTGCCGGCTCCGCTGCGCTGCCGCACGGACCGCCGCCACCTTCAGTGCGCATCCCCCCCCTTGCCGAAACCTTGTGTGTCTTACACCTCCCTTTGTGCAAATGGTGCCCCCTGCCCCCGCCAGCGCGGGGGAGGGATACATTCCAGCAGTGCGTGCTTTGCAGCAGTAATCCCTGGGGTTGCGCCAGCAGCAGCGGCGGCCACAGCGCTGCTGCTGCCGCTGCTTGCTTGCACCCCCCTCCCCCCCCCTCCCCCCCTCTTGAACCCCCCTAGTCACTGCCCCGCAAGCTGCAGCGAGGGAGGGGGGGATGCCAGGGCAGCGCGCGCACCCGCGCCTGCCTCTTCATGTGTGGCCTGTGTTAACTGTAGGTCAGCAGCAGCGGCGTGCGTGTGTGTGTGGAGTGTGGGGGGGCTGCTGTCTCATGCACAAGCGTGTGTGCCCCGCTGCTGCAAGCCAAATGAGCGCGCGCCGCCCCCTCCCGCGCCGGTGCCGGCGTGGGCGGTGGCACGCGCCCCCTTACTCCTTTCCTGCGGCTAGAACGCCTATAGGTTGGCGCCGGTATAGGTTGGCGCCGGCGTGCTGTTGCCGCGACGCATTGCGCCGGGCGCAGCGCACTGCTGCTGGGGCCGCGCCGCCTGCGCCGCCAAGGCTGCACACCTGCATTCAGTTGCGGAGTACCGCACGCGGCCCCTTTACAAATTTTTGTTAAAGTGGCCACGGACAAAACCTGCGGGGCGCCTGCTGCTGCTGAGCACTTGCACTGCTGTGTGCGGTTGTTGCTTGTTAAAGTGGCCACGGAAACAGCACCCGGCAGCAGCGCGCCTGCTGCTGCTGAGCAGTTGCACTGCTGTGTGCGTTTGTTGCTCGTCAAGGAGGCCACGGAAAAAAACCCGGCAACAGCGCGCCTGCTGCTGCTGAGCCCTTGCAACTGCTGTGTGTGCGTGTGGTTGTTGTTGTTTTCCTGATGTAGTTTTTGTAAGCTCTGCTTAGGGCGCGGAAAGCCCTTTGGGCGCGGTGTGCGTGTGACCAGAAAAAGCATGATCAGACATGCTGAAGTTGTACCGGTATTTTTTTGCACTTGTGGGCGTGCATGAGTCCATGTCATGCATGCCAGCACGCCCACGGATGGCCATGGCACATGCCCAGTAGAGTATGCATACGAACACCGAAACGCTAGCGAGAAGCCTGAGCCGCCGGCTGGCTAGGGCTCGACCTGCCAGGGCAGGTCGTCCGCCAGGGCGCCATGCCGGGCCGGGCACCCCCCCCCCCGCCCACAGAAGAAGTAGTAAACTCCCCTTCGTGCGTGGCAATGCCCAGCAGTATCTCAAGGGCTTGGAAGCCGTGATGCAGCAGTTGGGTGGGTCAAATGGTGGCGCCGCACTGTTGAGTCCAGGAAGGACTACTTCCATTAAACTCCACTGAGGGCGCGGAAAGCCCTGCGCACATACCGCGTGCATGAGTGGAAAAAGCATGACCAGCAAATACTTTTATTAAACTCCGCTTAGGGCGCGGAAAGCCCTTTGCACACGCTGCGAGAAAATCAGACAGGTAGCGAAAAGCTGGCAATGCTCAGTACTCTAAGGGACGCAAGTACCATTACTACCGTACTACACCACAGTTCTACTACTGTAGTACTACGTGGCATGGGCTCTTGCGCGTCCACAAGCGCAAATAAATAAAGCTACCGCAGTGTGCACACCCACAAGCTTAAATAAATAAGCTATGTGCAACCGCATGCGTGCGGCTGCTGCAGCGTGGCCAGAAGAGGGGTGCAGGTCGAGGCCAGCAAGTCCCAGTGTGCACTGGCAATGCACGGTGCCATGACCATTACTTCTGAAGCTACTGGCATGCATGGCATTGGCTCTTGCACGTCCACAAGTGCAAATACATGAAGCTACTTAGGGCCCAGGCTTACCTGCCAGCGGCAGTTCTTGATCTTGACTGTAGAGTTTTGTGAGTTCGCGCACATGCTGCCGGGCATGTACCATTTGCTTCATGCACCCTGGCTTGCGTGGCTTGCGCCCTTTGCACGCCCACAATCAACAGACCTACTTAGGGCATGGCACCCTGGAGGGTGACCTGCCCTGGCAGGTCGAGCCCTAGGTAGCCTGCGGGCACCCGCTAGCCCTTTCTTTGTTCGTACACATACTTTGCCATGCCTTTGCAAAGTGCCATGGCCACCGGTGAGCGTGCTGGCATGCATATGTCATGGGCTCTTGCACGCCCCCAAGTGCAAATAAATACAACTACTTAGGGTTGCATCATTGTACACATGGTCATGGGCAAACCATGGCGCACCAACGCATCCCGCACAACATTTTTTGCTGCCGCAGCATGCAGCTGCAGTGGAATCCACACTGGCAACAGCAGCCACTGGCATGTGCCAATGCAGGAATTCGTCAAATGCGGCGCACCTGCAAATTGGGAGATGGTGGTTGACAGCGCTGTGTGCAGCCAACGCATGCAAGAGTCCAATGCACGGTCGCGGCAACCCCGCCCAGTGATAGCATTTGAAAGCAGTTGCATTTTCCAGTGGGTGGGTGCAGTGCGGACAGCCGGCAGCCTGCCCGCTGAGTCGCAAAACAGTGTGGCAAGAGATGCGTTTCCAATAGCCGTTGCTGGCACAGACTCGGTAGCTCACTGGCAGCAGGTGGCCCTCCCCCCACACCGCCAACCCGCATCCGTGCGAGCCCAGCTAGGCAGCTGTTCCAGCACAAGCACCCACTACCACAGGTGGTGCCGTGCATGTGTCACGCTTGCGCGCAACACTTGTCAACATGGCGCTTGGTACAGACTTCAAGTTGAAGTTGAAGTTGAAGTGCTGGGTACGGGTTCCAGAGACGGCACACGTGCACTGGGCCAGGCCAGCGCGCCACCGGCAGGGCATCAACTCAAACGCACAATGAATGGCACAGGTGCCTGCTGAGGGCGCGCCCGTCAGCCCCACATGGGAACTTCAAGTTGAACTTCAAGTTGTTGAAGTATCCTGTGCAACTGCCGGCGCACTCGCCGCGCCCTCCCCACACCCACACACTGCCAGGCATGCGCTATCGCCGCAAGCAGTGCTGGCATGCACGGCACGGGCTCTTGCGCGCCCACAAGTGCAAATTCTTCTCGAAGTAGATACAACCGCACTAGAGTACAGGGCGTGGCAGTTCGCAGATGGCATGCGGCCCCTGAGACCCGCTGCCAGACGGTCGTGGACACGCCCTCACACGCTGCCAGTGGACCATGCCACAAGACACCGGCTGCGGTACTCAAGCAGCGCCGAGTGGCAAGCACAAGGCCTCTGCTGCTAGGGCGGCATGAATGAAAAGTGAAAATGACCACGTGGTCACGTCACCGACCGCAGGACTACAACACGCCCTCAGGCACTGCCTGTGAGGGTCCCACGGATGGCTCTGGTTGTGGTGCCTGCTGCGGCGGTGGTGGTCCCTTGTGGCGGTGTGTGCAGTGTCTAACACTCGCACATGGCATGAGCTAGGGATCCAGACGGCGGCACATCCTATGGCGGGCCGGCCTGCCCACTCGGCCGCCCCGCTCGCCTCTCGACCTGGCTTCGGTGGTGGTGGCTGCTCCGGCGGTGGTGGCTCCCGCGTGTGTGGTGATGTGTGTGGCAAAGCATGCGTCCCGTGAGGCCCGTTGCCAGACGGTCGTGGACACACACACTCAGCTGCTGCCAGTGAGTGTGCCACGGATGGCATTTTCGGGGTACTCCTGAGTCTGGAGGGTGATGTAGTAGTTCTGGGGGTTGGCGAGGAGCGGCGCGCGCACTGCGGCGGGCACCGTGGCGCAGCCCGTGAGGGGGCGGTTGTCCAGGTTGGGCGCGCTGCTGAGGAGGTCGACCACCTGCACAGGTAAGGGCGCGCGGCAGTACCGTGTGTGTCACTAGATACTATACTAGGAGAAACCATGTTACGGTGTATGAACGGCAGAAATACTTCGCAGTATGCGATATTATACCAGAAGTATGTGTACGTGGGGCGGTCGTTCAGGTTGGGCGCCGCTGAGGAGGTCTGTCACCTGCACAGGCAAGACCGCACCACGGTATCTTTCTTTTCGTGTGTGTCACTATGTAACCATATTACAATATACTACTAGTAGTATAAACTTACACCTTCAAAAAGTCCCCTGTGAAAGTACTTCAGAAGAACTTCATAGTGCGCAATGTTGTACTGCTGAAGTACATGTGTAGGTGGGGGCGGTCGTTCAGGTTGAGGGCGCTGCTGAGGAGGTCAACCACCTGCACAGGCAAGGCCGCGCGACGGTATTGTGTGTCAACATACTTCGAAGCATATCCGAAACTGGAGCCTGAATTACCAAGCAGCTTTTAGCTGTTCCAGCAGTTGTACTTGTGGTCAACCCAACAGACTTGAAGTTGAAGTTGATGCGCCAAGCGCCTTACAATGGTTCCGTCCATGCTGCCCGCCAGCGCCCTACAGCCAACTTCAACTGCTCCAGGAGTTGAATCCGCTTTCAGCTTTGAAGAACGGGGTAAGTGAAGCCCTGGCTCGACGTTTGTATACCAGTCCTGATACGTCAGGTCATGATTCCACCGGTAGACTACTGGAGTAGCCTAGTCTGGCGGGCGGGGTGCGCTCAGCAGCGACACATGGTTGTACAATTGCATCTCTTACTTTGTGTGCAGCGCCTTACAAATTCAGCAGGACTTGTGTTGAACAGGACTTGCAATTACAGTTGAAGTGCCATCTTCAACTTCACTCTTACAATGGGTCCGTCCATGACGCCCACTCGTCCCTGGCGCAGCTGACACCCCGTGATGCCCACGAAATTGGTAATGATGGCAGTTCACCTCAACAGGACTTCAAGTTTAACAGGAATTGAAGTTCAACAGGACTTGAAGTTCAAAATGACTGAAGTTCAACATGACTTGAAGTTCAACAGGACTTGAACTTCAACATGACTTGAAGTCAACTTGACTTGAAGCCTGTGTATTAGTGATAGTAACATGAGGGAATGTGAGCACCGGTATCATCTACTGGTAATGAGTCAGGCGTGAAGTTCAACAGGACTTGAAGTTGAAGTTTGTAAACTTATATACATAGAGGGGGCCTTAAACTGGAAGTAGACAGTATTAGTCATACAGACAAGAGGGCATGTCAGGTGCAAGTTGATTTGCCAACCACCTCACAATTGTGATTAATCATTGATGGGTCCATCCATGCCGCCCGCCGGCGCCTGACAACCAACTTTAGCTGGTCCAGGAGTTGCACTTGCAGTTAAGTCCAGCACATTCGGCGTCAGTACTAGAAGTACAATAGTACACTTCAGTACAGTAGTGTGCTGGCTATAAAGTAATACTAGTAGTGTAGACACACGAGGGCATGTGAACTGTGTGCCTCACAATGGGTCCGTCCGTGCCGGTTGCCGGCGCCGGACAACCAACTTTGCTGGGTTGAGCTGGCAGTCAACTCCAACATAATTTTCGACTGAAGTTGAAGTGCCAACTTCAACTTCGCCCTTACCATGGGTCCGTCCATGCCGTTCGCCGGCGCCTGACACGGCTGGCCGCCCGTGATACCCTCGAGGTTGGTCCTGATGGCAATACCTCAGCAATACTTGAAGTTCAATGAGACTTGAGGTTCCACAGGACTTCAAGTCCAGCATGACTTGAAGTTTTTGTATTAGTCATAGAGACGTGAGGGCATGTGCGCACCGGTATGAAGTACGGGTCATTAGTCAGTCTTGAAGTTCAATGGCACTTGAAGTTCAAACAGGACTTCAAGTTCAACATGACTGGAAGTGTCATATAAGTCGTAGAGTGCCTTACAATGGGTCCGTCCATGCCGTTCGCCGGCGCCTGGCGCAGCTGCCCGCCCGTGATGCCCTCGAGATTGGTCCTGATGCTGAAACACAGGTCTTGGTACAGCTCGAGCGCTGCCTGGCCCTCGCCTCCCGGCGCGCTGCAGCAGGTTACAGCACAGACAGGCAGCGGAGCAGAACGAAAACTGTTTACTATTCTTGTTGCTCATTAACTTCTTTTCACCATTATTTTACCGGTACTTATCAAGCACAGGTCTTGGCACAGTTCAAGTGCTGCCTGGCCATCACCTGCTGGCGGGCTGCAGCAGGTCACAGCACAGGCGGCAAAACACTCTTCTTGTTACTGATTACCACTGTGACTTCCATTTATCACTTTGAATAGTATTTTTGTGTGAAGTACTTTGTATTTGCACAGGTTTTGGTACAGCTCCAGCGCTGCCTGGCCCTCACGTCCTGGCTTCTACCAGATAACTTTTTATCAGCATTATGTGGTAATTATTGTCAGCGCAGGTCTTGGTAGAGCTGGGGCGCTGGCCCGACCCCCACCTCCTGGCGTGCTGCAGCAGGTCACAGCACAGGTGGCAAAACACTCGTCCTGTGCTTGCTTACCATTGTGGCTTCTACTTCAGAAGTACCGGTAATATTACTATACCATGCATGTAAGTACTTCATATTAGCACAGGTCTCAGTAGAGCTCAAGCGCCGCCTGGCCCTCGCCTCCTGGCGCACTGCAGCAGGTTGCAGCACAGCCGGCAGAGCACAATAATGAGAGGCCTTTACTGTTCTTGTGATTAATTGACGTTAATCAACTGCAGCGTATTCCTATGCTAAACACGCGATATACAGCGTCTATGCAGTATATATTTCAAAGTAGTACTTCTGAAGTACATAGTATACTTCGAAGTACGTATGCATGTACTTCTGAAGCACCTGGGTACTTCTGAAGTATATAGATAATACGTTATACACTGCATTTACATCCGTTACAGGGCGGCTTCGAAGTATCGTGCAAAGCTCACACCCTGCGGCCCATCACTACTTACACTCCAGACAGCTGAACCAGCCACTGACGCCGCCCCGTCCTTCCGCGCCCACCACCACCGCCCCCGGCACCGCCACCACCGCCGCCGGTGCCAGCAGCAGAAGGCACAGTTGAGGGGGCCGGGGTGGAGCTTCCAGCGCCGCCGCCGCCACCACTGGTGGGGGCAGGTGTGGGGGAGATGTTGACGGTGCCACTACCAGCAGAGGGGGATGGGGTGGGGGTGTTTGGGAAGGTGGTGGGGCCGTTTTGGGCCGTGGCGGCCCAGGGCAGGAGCGCCAGGCTGATGCACAGCGTCGCGAGGTAGAGAGCTGTGGAGGGGGCAGGTGGGGCGGGGGCAGGCAATGGGGGTGTGTGGGATATGTTAAAAGGGTGAGTTGACACCGGGCACTTGCAGCACCCCTGACAGCTGCTAGCTGCAGTGGGAAAGGGGGCGGACGAACTGCAGCAGCAGCAGCAGCAGCAGCAGCAGCAGCAGCAGCAGCAGCAGCAGCAGCAGCAGGAGCATCCTGTGGGAACGGTACTCTAAGGCATTGAAAGCTGTCGGTCGTTGCCACTCAAGAGCTGCAGTGCTCGCGTGTCGCTGCAAGCCCTGGCACGCGCTGGTTGCCCTGGTGGTGGCAGCAGCACCATCTGAATACGTCATCGCGCGCGCACCCCTACTGAACGCGATTTGGTGCTACAACAGCTGCAGCAACTGCAGCAGCGCCGGCGACAGCGGCAGACTGCAGCCGCACAGCAGCTGAAGCGGAAATACAGCAGCAGCAGCTTCGGCGACTGGCTGTCGTCGGTGGCGCGCGTGGTGGGCGTGACCTTCCTGGCCGCGCGGTGACCTACCTCTCATGCCGTCAGCTGACTGCAACAGCTGCCTGCTGCTGCCCTCCGCTGCTGCTGGTGCTGGCTTGGTGGTGGTGGCGCGCGCCGCCCCTCAAGTCCACTGTGCTCACACATACCTCCAGCAGTGAGCACACACACCTGATGCGTCGCCGCCATGTTGGCGTTGCCGTCATGTTCCTGCTATGCTCGTCAGCAGTGCAGCACAAAGAGGAACTGTGACAGCAGTTGCAGTGACTTGCTGCACGCGGACTGGGCTGCATCACAGAAGTTGGTCATGCGCAGGCTGACTAAGCCCTGCGCAGTCGTCCGCCTGCTGCATTCGCCGCCGTGCCGGCAGCAGAGCGGCGGTAGCAGCAGGCACGCGTCATCATCCAGGCATGCGCAAAACGCGTACCCCCGTGCCCCCCAAATTGACGTTGCCGTTTCGAAGATACCTGGCGCAAAGGCGCAAAACCGGTGAAGCCATGGCGCAAAGAAACGGCACGGCGGCCGCCGTTGCCTGGCTCGCCCCGGATGGCCGGGCGCCGTCAGCGCCGCGAGCGACGGCTGCGTGATGCAGTGGCAGTACCACCGCAGCGGCGGCGGCAGCGGCGGTGGCGGCGGCGGCGGGGGGGGCGAGGACCGCGCGGCGCGCAGGGAGTCTGCTGGCTGAAGTTGAAGTCGAGTTGAAATTGTCAGAGCGTGTGGTCGCCGGCTGGCTGCGCCAAGGGCGGCGGCCGGCAGAGCGCGGCGAGGTGTCAGCGCATGTTCCCAGCTGTGAGCCCACCTCCTGCCACTGACAACCGGCCGTGTGGCACCTAGTGTGCGAGCGTCACAGTTTTGCAGCGCTGCAAACTCGGTGGGTGTGGTGGGCAGCGCGCGATGCTGCAACAACATGTTGTGGGTCGACATCCTTAAGTGCTGCTCAGCAGCACCTGCGAGCGCTGGAGTGGGCGGCGGCGTGCTCAGCAGCGGCCTGTGGGTCGACATCCCCAAATGCATTTTTTTTTACCTCGGAAGTATTTGGCGCTTGAGGGTGTCTGCAAGCAGCCCCGGGCGTTTGACTTTCTTGCGCTGCCGCCGCTGGCTGGCGCACAGAGCTGCGGCCCTTTTGCGCTGAGCACATGCGCGGCCCGCAAAAAATGGGAAACACACCTCATGTTCGCTGCGCACCGCATGGGAGGAGTCCATTGGTGCGCTTTCATGCAACTCCGCGTCGGGCGCGCCGGGGGGGGGGGCGTCATGTTTTATGTTGCTGCTACATCATTTTGCTGCGCTTTGTTTTGTTTCTGTGTTCGTCCAGAGAGACAGGGTCATGCGCGCACCGAATGAAACATATTGTTAACATTCATGTTTCAAACGACTGAGGGTTGTCTGTTAAACCGGTGGCAGCTGGCGTGTTTCCGCAGCCTGAGCTTGCAAGACTGCATATACTGCACACATACTTCGTCGGTACTACTTCAGAAGTATACTACTGTGGTGCATGTGAACTCTGAAGTATAACATAAGTGCGCAGCAGCTGACAGACAAATGCCAGACCAGTGTGTGCATACATGACATCAAATGTACTCTTATTAAACTCCGCTTAGGGCGCGGAAAGCCCTTTGCACACGGTGCGTGTGACCAGGAAATCAGACAG
>JAULBY010027284.1:0-16682 GCA_032358315.1 Ophiocytium majus | reverse complement strand
GGCGGGGGAAGGGGGGGTGGGGCAATGGCGGGGGCAGGGGTAGGCGGGCGGGAGGGGGCGGGGGGCGAGCAGATGCACCACACGAGCACGATGCTGTAGCTCATTTTGCGTGGAGAGGACCTCAGCGCGGAAAGCGCGGGCTGCAGCCGGCGCTGCGGCTCCGGGTCTTGTTGTCGGGCAGTGGCACGCATTGGCACTTCTGCTGCTGCTGCTGAGCGCCGCCGCCGCGGCTGTGGCTGCTTGGAAGCACCGCTGCCGCTGCTGCTGGGTGCTGCTGCTGCTGAGCACTGCTGCTGCTGAGCACTGCTGCTGCTGCTGCTGGCTGCCCCCCGGTGCTGAGCAGGTGAAGACGTGTTTTCTGGTGGGCGCGCTGCAGCGGCTGGCGCACGCGTCGCTGCTGGGCATGGAGCCGGCGGGCGGGTCCGCGTAAGTGCGGCCACATGGTTCACCATTATACTTGTGTATTTTATGTACGCGTGTAGTATGTGCTTGTAAGTGAACGCGAAGTACTTTTGAAGTATGAAGTAGTAGAAGTACGAAGTGCTTCCGCAGTACTTCTGAAGTATTACTTCTGCGTCTGTGTCCATAGTGTACATACAGTAGTATACTTCGTGTTTAGTAGAAGTATGTGGTACATGACACTTCAAGTATAGTATATATCTTCGAAGTACACGTATCTGTACATATACATGCATGTATATGTATACACTTCATGTGTACATGTGTACATGTACACGTGTATTTTTATAAATACAAATAGACACTGCACATAATAAGTACCGGTACTTCACAGTACATGGCAAGTGGTGGCGGGTCAGCGCAGCCCATGCATTTTATGCTCTACGCAAAAAAACTGAAGCACATTTTGTACGCTCTGAACGCGGTATACAGCGCATGCGGTGTTCTAATGCCATCACGCGTGCCGCACGCTGTGGGCAGCTTTTCGCTTTACAGTGAGGAGCACAGGGCTTGCACGTCCAAGTTTACACGTAACAGACCAACTTTGCACACTTGTATCTATGAAGAATGACTGTGTGCTGCATGCTCTCTGTGTGGTTTCGCGTTGCGGTGAGGAGGACAGGGCTTGCACGTCCAAGAGTGCAAGCAGTAGACCAACTCTTTACACCTGTACAGTAGTATGTATAACGAGTCACCATCAATGGCCCTTGCGCTGCATGCTGTGGGCGGCTGTTGATGTTGGGGTAAGGAGGAGCGCACTTGCATGTCCAAGAGTGCAAGTATCCCTATACCGGTAGTAGACTAACACACACACGTACAGTACTACAGTAGTTCTATTTATTTGCACTTGGGGGCGTGCAAGAGCCCATGACACATGCACGCCAGCGCGCTCACTGGCGGCCATGACACGAATCCAATGCACGACAAAGTATGTACACGTGTACGGACCAAGAAGAGGGCTAGCGGGTGCCCGCAGGCTAGCTAGGGCTCGACCTGCCAGGGCAGGTCACCCTCCAGGGTGCCATGCAGGGCCGCGCGCTCTCCCCCGCCCACACCAGCGCCCGCCCCACACACCCCTGGCAACGTCATGTAGACAAGCAGTAGTATTTTTCAAGTATATTTGTAACGAGTCATTGTTAATGACTGTGCGCTGCATGCGGTGGGCGGTTGCAGATGTTGCAGCGAGGAGGGCAGCGCTTGCACGTCCAAGAGTGCAAGTAGTAAACTGATTCTACAACACACTTTTATCCCGAGTCATCAACAACGACTGTGTGCTGCATGCCTTTGGCGGCTTGGCGCGTTGCAGTGGGGACGAGGCAGAGGGCGGTGAGCTCGCCGACGCCGGCGCGCGCAGCGTCATGATCTTTGTGGGCAGCTGCAGGCGCTGCCAGGAGGTGAGAGGGGCAAGGGCTGCGTCAGCAGCAATACATGGCGAAATTAGAAGACAGTGCACTCGCAATGTAGTGCGCTTGAATATGGTGCGCTATGCGATCTAATGCGGGGTCAAGCGGCCTGTCACAGCCCACGTAATACTTTACGAATCTGTATACAATGCCCTATTCGATGCAGTGCGGGTCTCAATATAGTGTGCGGTCAGGGGCTGTGACACTACCCGCACTATGTGGCGAGTGCACTGTACACATAAAATGGTACTTGAAGACGTACTTCAAAAGTAGGCCAGAAAGTATACTACTTTGTATGCGAAGTACTACGTATACTGTGATGTCAACATCGATAATACTAATACTTGGGAAGTATAGGAAGGCATACGTCGAGCTGAGATGTCCATGCAAGCGCTGCCAGGAGGTGACACAGGCAAGCACTGCGCCAGAAGCAGACTGACTAGAAACCTACAGTGGACCAAGTTTTCTGGTTGTGTCTTCGTTGACCAAGCTTGAGGATCAAAAAGCCACCGTTAACTTCAAAACCCAGATGCCACCCCTGAGCTGTAGGATTTTTCAGGACAGTATAGGCAAAACGTAACAACATCTTTTAGTACTCATGTCATGTGGATGACTCTGGTGTAACGGAATGGTGGACAAGTACCCTTTAGTACCGCAGTATTTTGCGTGCGCACACGCGGCCCCTACCGGCCGGGGGGCCTGGGTCCTTGCCTTGGTCTCTGTCGCTCACTGTGTGTGTCCCTGGTGTGCTATTTCTGAGGTCAGCGCAGTTGTCTTGTGCCGTAGAGGTGTGACACGACATGGACACGGTGTGAACACATGGTACCTGGAACTCCATGTTCAGTCTGACATGATCAAAATAATACAAATATCACCATTTACTACATGTATCCCCTATGCACATACCTGTACTTCGAAGTATAGAGTACATGGAGTAATTTTTTTTACTTGAACGGGGTCGGACACAATATGTGCACTGCACTGTTTGCCACCGCGCCTGCCTCGGCAGTGTCAGACGGGCGCATCATTTTTATGCGAGGCACGCGCGCACAGTCAGACACAGATGCTATGGTAGGATGACACACGTTTAGGCAGGCAATGATACCGGCATGCACATACACCGCACCCTAGCATGGCGGCAGCACCTCTCTCGGTGGCCCAGCCTGCACTCAGCCCGCGCGGGCCAGCAAAGGCGCACTGGCGCTGCTGCTGCCTGTGCATCTTTGCCCTCGTAAGGACTGCGCGGCACAGTTGCAGGCGCCCGCCCCTTTCCAAACACAGTGTGCAGGTGTGAACACCAAAGTTGAAGTTGCAGTTGAAATTTAAGTTGAAGTAGCAGTTGAAGTTGAAGTGGGTACTTGACGTCGAAAGGCACGAGGGTGTGCGCGCGCAGGCTCCCATCACTGCTTGTGGTGCAGCAAGTTGGACAGCCCTCAGGCGCCGATTATCACCCTGTAGTGGCACACTCCCATGTTGTGCACGCATAACCACACCCACACTGACAGATTACATCGTGCGCCAATGTCAGGCCTCACTGCTCCTCACACACGCGATGTCGGGCTTCATTGCTCCTCACACGCTGACGCCGCTGCCATTGCCCCCCCCTCCCCCCCCCCCCTTGACGCAGGTGTGCGAGACGCTACTGCAGCTGCGCATGGACTGCGTGTGCCTGCACTCGCTCATGTCCCAGAAGCGGCGGCTGGCGGCGCTCGGCAAGTTCAAGTCGTGCCAGTCGCGCATGCTCGTCTCCACGGACGTCAGCAGCAGGGGGCTGGTGAGCGCTCCTGTCCGCGCGCGTTGATTGTCTCGGCGGCCCAATACTCCTGCCTGTGCGCGTTCATTGATGCAGCGGCGGCGCAGCAGCGGCACCTGTGCTGCTGGCGGCACTGCTGCCGCTGCTGCTGTTGCTGCTGCTCCCCGCACGACTGATGCTGCTGGTGCCGCGGCCGCTGCTGCCTGCCGCCACCATGGCTGCTTCTGCTGCTGCCGCAATGGCTGCTGTCACTGCTTCCGCTGAGCACCAGCTGCCGCTGCCGCTGCTGAAGACCCTGCCGCCCATTCCGCACAACGGCCTGTGTTCCCCTCTGCAGCGGCGGCCGCTGCCATCGCTGCCGCTGCTGCTGCCAGCAGGCTGCTGCCGGTGCCGCGGCCGCGGCTGCTGCCGGTGCCGCCATGCCTGCTGCCGCTGCTGCAGCTGCTGCCTCCACGGTGGCTGCTGGTCCTGCTGCCGCCATGGCTGCTGCTGCTCACCTGCCGCTGCCACCGCCGAGGAACCTGCTCCGCATTTTCCACAAACAACCTTCTGCCCACATACATACCACATGTGTTGCCATGCCGGCTCAGTCCTGCATTGGTGCTGCTGCTGACACGTGGCCGCCACGCCATGCCTGCCGCAGGACATTCCGGAAGTGGACCTCGTCATAAACTTCGACATGCCACGCGTGGCCACGGACTACGTGCACAGGTGCGCAGACCTGCTGCTGAGCACACATGCATCTTTAACAAGCTGCTGCTGAGCACGCCCATTTGCCAGGCTGCTGCAGAGCACGCTTATCTGCCAAGCTGCTGCTGTGTGCGCTCATGTGCCAAGCTGCTGCTGAGCACTCGCAGACTGCTGCGGAGCACGCTCGTTTGCCAGGCTGCTGCTGAGCACATGCATCTGCCGGGGCGCCGCAGAGCACACGCGATTGCCAGACCGCTGCTGAGCACACCTTTGGCACGCCAGCACGCGACGCCCTGCCGCGCACGCATGCGTCCATATGCGTTGATTTCCGCCACGCTCGTGAGGGGCGCACACACCACATGTCTGCGTCCGCAATCTGGTGCGGCCGCTGGACAGCTGGGTGTGCACCATGTAAGGTGCCAGCAGCCGCTGGCGCTTCTTGTGCTGGTACTGCTCTGCCACCATCTGATGCGACAACTGCCCGGCAGCCATTGACACCGATGCCGTCACCGCCGCCGCCGCCGCCCCGCCACTGCTACCACCACTGCTGCTGCTGCTGCCGCCACTGCCGCTGTCGCCGCCGCCACCACACCTGCTGCTGCCGCCGCTGCTGCTGCCGCCACTACTGCTCCTGCTGCTGCCACTGCCGCTGTCGCCGCCGCCGCCACACTGCTGCTGCCACTGCTGCTGCTGCCGCCGCCACCACTGCTGCTGCCGCCGCCGCTGCTGCTGAGCAGAGTTGGCCGTACTGCCCGTGCCGGCCGAAGGGGCCGCGCGCTCAGCCTGGTGTCGCAGTACGACGTCGAGCTGGTGCACAACATTGAGGAGGTGAAATAAAATATTTATATTATTTTATTGTTATTATTATTAGTTTGACATCAAAAATAAATTATTATAGATCAGTAAATTATAGTGCACGCGCGATTCAGTGAGGGGTGCTGGTGCACCACATCGAGGAGGTGAGACTGCCACCCCTTCCTCTGAAGCATGTATATCTGTCATAGAGACATGAGGGCATGTGTGTACCAGCTACACTACCAGATCTACGGGGAGGGGTCAGCTCCGCGGCCTGCCGTGCGGCGGCCGGTGCGCTAGCGCTCGGCGGGTACAGCAGTGGCATGTGCCGACGGGCGTGCAGGTCGGGGGCAGGTTGACCCACCTCCGGGAGGACGGAGCGCCATTCTGCCTTTGAAGAACAGTGCACCCGCGATTCAGTGCGGGTTGCCGGGGGGGGACCTGGTACACAACATTGAGGAGGTGAGACTGCCACCCTTTCCCGCTTCCCTTCGAAATATAGTGCACCCGCGGTTTCAGTGCGGGGTAGGGTCACTCCCGAGCACCCCGCACTACAGCAGGACCCGCACTGAATCACATAGGCATTGTGTATAAATACTTCAGAAGTGTGGTACCGTACTGTACATCAATGACCCGCACTGAATCACATAGGCATTGTGTGTTGTGTATGAATGCTTCGAAGTGTGGTACCGTTGTGTACATCAATCTTAGTGACAGGCGGGCATGCGCGCACCAGCCGCCTCCCAACAACTGCTTCAAGTGTTTGCACCCTGTGCCCAGGTACAACGGGCGTCGGCGGCGGAGTGGCGGCCAACCGGACGCATCAACGCCCCACATCAGTATGCTCGCGGCTGCGCACTGAGACACCACCACATGCAGCACGCCCATTCACTGACAGTGCCCCCTCCGTCCCTGTGACTGTCTCCTGCGCGCGCGGCGCACTGCCGTTGTTGCCCGCACGCGCGCAGTACACATCCTCCAAGCTGGCGCTGTGTGAAGACGTGGCTGAGAAGGACGTTCTGAAGCTGCTCAACCCCATCAACAAGGTGCGCCCACAGTGCCGGCGAGGCCGCAGTTTTTATGGTGCTGCACGTGTATCACCAGGACGTGACATATATTTGATGTACAGTGCGCTCGCGATTTAGTTCGCTTTGATTTAGTGCGGGGTGCGGTTCAATGCGGGGTCGAGAGACCAGGCACAGACCACATGATCCTGTATACAAATGATACACAATGCCATATTTGGTTTAGTGCGGGTCTTGCTTCAGTGCGGGGTGCCACGGGGGTGCAGCACCCCGCACTAAATCGCGAGCGCACTGTACCTAACTACACTAGTACCATAGTAATGGTAACAGACCTGGAGCTTCACCGCTCCTACCAGCAGAGTTGACTCTCCCATCATGCATATCGCACTGCATGTGCATCACAATTTTAGTTTGTCATCTAATGTCCTGAGTACCAAAATCATGTTGCGCTGTGCTGAGCAGGCGGCCCGCGTGGCCAAGATGCGCCTCATGGAACTGGGCTTTGAGGAGAAGGACCTCGCGCGCCGCTCCAGGAACGCCCAAAAGCGCGCCCCCGCACAGCAAGCGCAGCCCACGCAGCAAAAGCAGCACAAACCATCAAAGGCAGCAGCCTCAGGGCGGGCTTGAGGGCCGGGGTGCCTGTTGTTGCCCCCCCCCCTGCAGCTGTGTTGTTCGACCCGCTGCAGCTGTCTTCTTCGAGCTTCTCCACGCAACTGCCCGGGGGGCATTGCCTGGCACCTAATGGATTGGTCGCTTTCTGCACGACAGCTGCTGGTTGCTTGCTAGCTGTGCGGACATCTGCTGCTTGGTTATGGCCGCCCTGCCTGTGACTGGCGGCCTAGGGTATGCCACTCCTGAACAGCCCCCCCCGCAGCAGCAGAGGGGTGCGCAGCCGCATGCTTGCATATCGGCGCCTTGCGGTGTATTGCGCGTGGCTGCAGCAGCAGCGGCCGCAGAGCTGTTGACCAACCCTTGTACGGCAGCGCTGACCGCAACAGTAGGCGGCGGTGTGGACTTTGAAAAATAAAACTTCGCTTGGGGCGCGGAAAGCCCTGTGCACACGGGGTGCGGCTGATGCGTGTCAAGCAAGTGCTTATGCATACCGCACTTGTTGCTCTTGGCTGTTCAGTAAACTGTGCGTTCGTGTGCATTTGCTGCCGGGCATGTGCTGTCGCTGCCAGCGTGCCAACGTGCATGGCATGGGCTGTTGCACGCCCACATGTGCAATGAATGCCCTCAACCGTGCAGCCTACACGTTGTGAACATGCCTTATTACAGTTTCTTGTGGTGCCACGCTGCATCAGGCCGACGCCAGCGGCAGCCGCCTGCATTAAAATTTTGCCAAGTGAGGCCCTGGCGCGCGCGCAGCACGAAGGCATTGCGGCTGCACTGTGCCGTGCCTCTGCTGCCTGCAAGTGAGTGCATGGAGCGGCTGCATGGGTGCATGCTTTGTGATTGCAACTCAGCTGCCAAAGCAGTGTAGTGTCCGGCATTTTTAGCGTTGGACATGGTCTGCAGGCAGCTGAATCAACGTTGTTACCCTTAGCAGCAGTGGCTGAAACTGTATGAGCTATAGTGGCTCGCAGATTGGCAGCCTTGGATGTACTACCAGGGGGTAAGTATGGGCTGTGACGTCTTCTTTACTTACCCTCTTGTATAGGGAGATGCAATGTATTCTGCTTGGGTTTTCCAGCAGCAGCAGGGCGTAAAAACACAGTCTGGCAGGCGCGCCAAATTGAAGGCAGCTCTACCTCAGTGGCACCGAGTACTACTACACGACGTGTAGTACAGCCGCTGGTTCGCCTGCTTTGCGTTCCCAGCTGCCTCAGCAGTGCTCAGCGGCAGTGGCTCTCTCCACTGCCAGCAGCACAACCAGCAGCAGCAGCAGCAGACATTATGGCAGTGCAGGCGGCAGTGGCTCTTCCAACTAAAAGTGTACTTCAGTGCACTCGCGATTTAGTGCGGGGCAGTGTCACTGCCCTGGCACCCTGCCTCAAAGCAAGACCCGCACTAAATCAAATGCGGCAGTGCGTGTCATTTATACAGAGTCATGTGGTCGGTGACATGTATATACACCGCATACCACCCTACATCAAAGCGCACTAAATCACGAGTGCGCTGTATGTCGAAGTAGTATGCTGCTACTCAGCCGAGCCTGAGGCCCGCTCACTGACAGCAGGCCGCTGCTCCTCCTTCGCCAGGTGGTGTTCCATTGCAATGCGCATGAAGTTCGACGGCATGCTGACGGTGCCGCCGTCAAAGGGATCCACCGCAAAGGCTTGCCACTCAGCTAGCGCTGCGAAAAGCGCGCCCGTCGTCTTGAACCCAAATGAGTCACAAGCATCCCGACGCCTGAGTGCAGGCGTGCCCGCCACCAGCTGCCTGAGAAAGTGGGCGCAGCCGTCCTTGCTAAATGCGGCATTCTCATTGGCAATGGCTAAAAAATTGCGCAATATCATGCCCTCACGCCCAACGCACACCTCTCCATGCGACCGCGCCCGCGCCACGCACTCCGCCGCCGACGCCGCACCCCTGCACTTCCTACACACGTCCACCAAGTCGATGGCGCGCTCTCCCACCAGACCCACTATGGTGGGGGCGATGCCGGGGAAGTGGGGCAGGCGGCGTTGGATGTACTCGTGCGCCTCCGCAGCCGTGAATTCCGGTGCGCTGTACCCCCTCACGCGCAGCTCCCGCAGACCGATTGGTGTGCCCAGCGCGGTCCTTACCGCCGACGCGACGACCACAAAGGTGGCTAGCGACTCCTCAAACCCTAGCTGCTTGGCCGCAAGCAAGGCTTTGCAGAGAGTCTGCGGCGTCACGGCGCTGTTGGCCTCGATGATGATGACGGGGCAGCGGCCGTACTTAACGCGGTGCGCCGCCAGCGCAGCCCTGGCGCGGGCGCCGTGCATGCTGTTCTGCCGCTCTGTGTGCGTTTTCGTGGGATGTGGGAGGCCGCGGGCGACCACGAGGTCCAGCCACGCCATCACGTCTGTGGTGTTTTCCCAAAAGTGTGCGTGCACAGCGCCTTGCGTGCCCTGACAGTATGCGCGTGGGGCAGCAGTGAGCGCAGCGCGGTCATCGGCAAATAGTTGTGTGTGTAAAGCTTCAACGGGTGCGGCAGCTCACTTTCTTCAAGGCCGCTTGAGCAATGTACACGCCATGTGATAGTGTGCGGAAGTCACTGACACTGTGGCGCCAATGCTTCAGCACCGTGCAGCGCGCAGTCACACAGCGCAGCCACATAGTCACTTCTTCTAAGTGCTTCAAAGTAAGTCGTAGGGTTATGAGCCCCCAAAGACTCAACGACTCGGACCGTTTTACCCAAGTAATATCTGGCTCACCTGGACCGCAGCAACGACCATGCATGACTTGCCGCACCAAACAATGGTGTCCACAGGTCACTCACACATACTCAACGACTCGGACCATTTTACCCAAGGAACATCTGGCTCACCTGGAGCGCAGCAAGGACCATGCACGACTTGCCGCCGCCGAGCGGCCCGTACACCAGGATGGCAAAGTTCTCGTTGGCGGCAACGGCGGCCTGTACGGTGCTGTTGAAGTCCGCGACGCAGCCGCGTTGCACAAAGTGCGCGGCATTTGCCAGCCCTGGTTTCAGGGACACCGTGCTGCGCGCCAGCCGGTCGGCAGCCTCTGCCGTCCGCCGGTAGCCAAAGTCTTCTACGGCGTAAACAATGGTTGACGGGATGAGGCCGGATCGGACGGCGTCGGCCAGCAGCGGCTCCAGCAACTCCAGTGCCACCGCCTCCGCCAAGCGCTGTGCGTGGTACCAGGGTGAAGCAATGTTCCTTTTTAGTTGACCATAGTTGGCAGCATGTTGACAGTGTAGTTACATACTGTCGTATGTACATGTAAACTACTACCGTAGTAGTACACCTCAAAGGAAGTCCATGGACCATGTGTCATATGACCTTGCACAGTAGTTCCATTTGTTTGCACTTGCGGGCGTGCAAGGACCCAGATCGAGCATACCGACATGCAGCAATGGTCACGCGCGGCCCGGAACCGACATACTCACAGCTCTGTGCATTGTGTGGTAGGTATGCCTTGCAAACACATTGTTGCACAAGACACCGGACGGCGACTGAAAACATGTTCATGTACATGCAGTGATCGAAGCGAACCCCAGCCATGGTACCCACCTCCAGGTCGCCGGGCTCCACATGCAGGGGCCGACAGCGCGATGAGTGCGTGTATGGCTGCAGCAACGCTGGCAGGTGTGCGCCAGGTGTTGCGGGCACGAAGGCGGAGGCCACGCGCATGGTGGTGGCCACCGCCAACAGTGCCCTCCGAATAAACATCTTCGCTGCAGCTGCGTTGGCTGCCCGGCAGCGTGCGCTAGCGGTGCTGCCGCTGCTGCTGCGCGTTGGCGCACCGCCCGCTCCTGTGCAGGCAGCGAAGTAACGGCAGGCACTGCGCGCGAGCGAGAGGTGCACTGTTGTGACTTCATTGCAATTGAGGTTGGGCAGTTTCGCCCCCCCAATCGCACGCATGGGCATGGGCGATTGGGGGGCGAAACTGCCCAACCTCAAGTCCACCACTCAAGACATGCCTGCCGGTTTCTTCGCTAGCGCTGCCAACACAGGGGCGAGCGGTGCGCCAGCGCGCAGCAGCAGCGGCAGCGCCGCTAGCGCACGCTGCCGGGCAGCCAACGCAGCTGCAACAGGAGCTGGCGCATTACCAAATATGTTTATTCGGAGGGCACTGTTCGCGGTGGCAACCACCATGCGCGTGGCCTCCGCCTTCGTGCCCGCAACACCTGGCGCACACCTGCCAGCGTTGCTGCCGCCATACACGCGCTCGTCGCGCTGTCTGCCCCTGCATGTGGCTTTCGGGGACCCGGAGGTGGGTACCATGACTGGGCTTGCTGTTTGATCGCCACATGTCCATGAAGATATTTTCGTCCCCCGTACGGACGTCCGGTGTCCTGTGCAACAATCTGTTTGCAAGACACACCACACACAATGCACAGAGCTGTGAGTATATGTCGGATTGGGGCCGCGCATGGCCATTGCTGCATATCGGTGTGCGCGCCCTGGGTTCTTGCACGCCCACAAGTGCAACAAATGCAACTACTGTACAATGTATTGGTACCACATGTTTTGTTTTGAAGTACACTGCTGTGTGTGGCGAGCATGGTGTACCGGGAGCTGGGTGCGGATGGGAGCAGGTCCCCTGGGACATGGGGCTGTAATTCATTAGAGTAGTGCTCTGGCAACATGCCAGCGCTCCCTTAGTGTACGCAATACTGAGCATTGCCAGCTCTTTCGCCACACCTGTCTGATGCTTTTTCTGGTCACGCGCACCGTCTGCCAAGGGCTTTCCGCGCCCTTAGCGGAGTTCAATAAAAGTACACTGCTGTAATGCACACATACCTGGCCCGGGGACAGTGTACACTGTATGGCACAATCTTCGTATGCGTACATACTACAGTATGCAACCACATTGTCAACAGGTTGCGAACCAACTGACCTTCACAAGGAACATTGCTTCACCCTGGTACCACGCACAGCGCTTGGTGGAGGCGGCGGCACAGGAGTTGCTAGAGCCGCTGCTGGCCGACGCCGTCCAATCCGGCCTCATCCCGTCAACCGCTGTTTACGCGGTAGCACATTTTGGCTACCGGTGGACGGTGCCGATCGGCTGGCGCGCAGCACGGTGTCCCTGAAACCAGGGCTGGCAGGTGCCGCGCACTTTGTGCAGCGCGTCTGCGTCGCGGACTTCAAGAGCACCATGCAGGCCGCCGTTGCCGCCAACGAGAACTTTGCCACCCTGGTATACGGGCCGGTCGGCGGCGGCAAGTCGTGCATGGTCCTTGCTGCGCTCCAGGTGAGCCAGACTTGGGTACAATGGTCCGAGTCGTTGAGTACGTAGTATGTGTGAGTGACTTGTGCACACCATCGTTTGGTGCGGCAAGTCGTGCATGGTCCTTGCTGCGCTCCAGGTGAGCCAGACTTGGGTACAATGGTCCGAGTCGTTGAGTATGTGTGAGTGACTCGTGCACACCATCGTTTGGCGCGGCAAGTCGTGCATGGTCCTGCTGCGCTCCAGGTGAGCCAGATGTTACTTGGGTAAAATGAGTTCGAGTCGTTGAGTCTTTGGGGGCTCATCACCCTATGACATACTACGTAGTACTACTAGTACTTTGAGGCACTTAGAAGTACTATCGTACTGAGTAGTGACTATGTGACTGCGCTGTGTGACTGCGCGCCGCACGGTGCTGAAGCATTGGCGCCACAGTGTCAGTGACTTCCTCACACTATCTGTTGGCATGTACATTGCTCAAGCGGCCTTGAAGAAAGTGAGCGGCCGCACCCCCCGAAGCTTTACACACACAACTATTTGCCGATGACCGCGCTCACTGCTGCCCCCCCCACCCGTGCTGGCAGGGCATGCACGGCATTGTGCACGCGCACTTATGGGAAGACACCACCGATGCGCTGGCGTGGCTGGACCTCGTCATCGCCTTTGGCGTGACGTGCCCCACAAGCGCACTAACACAGCGGCACGACAGCAGGCGCGGCGCCCGCATCAGAGCCGTGCTGGGCGCGTACCGCGTCAAGTACCGTCGCCGCCCCATCATCATCGTCGAGGCCAACGGCGCCGTGACGCCGCAAACCCTCTGTGACCTCCTGCTGGAGGCCAAGCAGCTAGGGTTTGAGGAGGCGCTGGCCACCTTTGTGGTCGTCGCATCAGCGGTAAGGACCGCGCTGGGCGTGCCCATTGGCCTGCGGGAGCTGCGCGTGAGGGGGTACAGCGCACCGGAATTCACGGCTGCGGAGGTGCACGAGTACATCCAACGCCGCCTGCCCCACTTCCCCGGCATCGCCCCCACCATAACGGGTCTGGTGGGAGAGAGCGCCATCGACTTGGTGGACGTGTGTTGGGAGTGTAGGGGTGCGGTGTCAGAGGAGGAGTGCGTGGCGCGGGCGCGGGTGTATGGGGAGGGGTGCATTAAGCATGAGGCAAGGGCACTCCGCGGCTTTCTGGCCATTGCCAGGAAGAATGCGACGTTTAGCGAGGACGGCTGCACTCACTTTCTCTGGCAGCTGGTGGCGGGCACGCCTGCATACTGGGTTTTTGATGCATGTGATGCATTCGGGTTTGAGACCACAGACGAGTTTTTTGCGGCACTAGCTGAGTATCAAGCCTTCGCTGTGGATCCCTTTGACGGCGGCGCCGTCAGCATGCCGTCGCACTTCATGCGCATTGCAATGGAGCGGTACCTGGGGCAGGAGGAGCAGAGGCCTGCTATCAGTGGTCAGGCCTCAGGCTCGGCTGAGTAGCAGCACATTTCGTACACTTCTACTACAGTATATACTACTGTATACTACTTCGGCATTCATGTGGCCTCCTTCTCTGCTGGTGGAGGGGCGCCCCCTCAGCGCTGCGGGCGCTTGAGGGCTTTGTAGTAGGTTGTGCTTAGCATACATGGCGCGTCGTTACGTGGCCACACCCACCTTTCATAGCAGACCCAACCTCGCCAGATGGCTTCCCCACACAACACCCTTTTGATTTAGGGTGGTATGCGGTTAAGTGCGGGGTTCGGAAGCCTGTCACCGACCACATGACTCTGTACTTCTACTTCTATTTATAAAGCACACGCAATGCCCCATTCGATTTGGTGCGGGTCTTGCTTTAGTGCAGGGTGCCAGGGCAGTGACACTGCCCCGCACTAAATCGCGGTTGCACTGTAGTGTCTACTACCAGTGGTATCAGTAAGAAGAGGCACTGCTGCCTGTGTAGGCCACATGAGCACTTGCCGCGGGGTCTGCTGCTGCTGCTGCTGGTGGTTGTGCTGCCGCAGCAGGCTCGGCTGAGTAGCAGCATCCTCCTTCTTGGAAGTAGTCTAGTCCTTCGGAAGTATTAGTTAGAAAAGGCACTGCCGCCTGCACTGTCAGGGGGTCTGCTGCTGCTGCTGGTGGTGGTGGTTTTGCTGCCGCCAGAGGAGAGGCGCTGCTGCCGCTGAGCACTGTTGTGGCAGCTGGGCACTTCAAGTTGAACGCAAACCAGGTGAATCTACTTGAGTCAACGCGTAGTGGTACTGCTGGTGCCACCGCAGTGTAGCTGCCGTCAATAGGGCGCGTCTGCCAGACTGCCACGTGTGTTTTGCGCCCTGCTGCTGCAGGAAAACAAAACAGTTCGAAGTACTAGTAGGATACGGTGCATCTCACAGTTACAGTAGTAAACTGATGGCTGCTAATCTGCGAGCCACTATAGCTCATACACCTTTTTTCATCCTGTCAGCCATTGCTTCTATACATTCTAAGGTAAACAACATTGACATTGTTCAGCTGCCTGCAGACCACGTGCAACGCTGGAAAATACAGTTCAGTGTGGCTGCAGTGGCACCGGCTGCTCCAGGACTTGTCTATAGTATACTGACACAGCTTGACACAATTGCGGTACAACAGTTTACCTGGTGCACGTTGCTAGCACTGTGTGCGCCCCCTCTGCTGTAGTAAAAGAAACGCATCCAAGCTTTGCCAAAAGCAGCAGCTGCTTGTGCAGCGAATTATGCGTTTCCTACTCATGTTCTACCAGTAGTAGTAGTCATCAGTGATATACCTACAGCTCATCATGATGTTGCATCATGATGTTGCAGGCTTGTGAGACCAGTTCACAAACGACAGCTCACAGTGCAGCACGGCGGCTGCGTGCATGCGGCTTATACACAGGCGGGTGCTGCATGCCAAAGCGATCTGTTCACCTTGAAGCTGCCCACCCCGCGCCGCGCCAGCGGTGTCAACCTGCGCTAGCCACACACGTGGTGCTACTGCACCGCACTGGCGTGTCCCGAGGGTGTCCAGGTGGGGGCAGCAGCACTGATTTGAAACCCAGCGCGCACCTGTCATGCCAACAGTTGAAGTTGGTGTGATAGTCAGAGACATGAGGGGCATGTGCGGACCGGTATAACAGTTGAAGTTTGTGTATCAGTCACAAAGAGACGTGAGGGCGTGTGTTGACGTTGCAGTAGGAGTTTTAGTTGAAGAGTTGCACTACAGCTGCAGGTGCACGACGGTGTCCAAGGTAGTGACTTCAGACGGCGGTACATCCTATGGCGGGCCGGCCTGCCCACTGGGACGACCCCCTTGCCTCTCTACATGGCTCCGGTGGTGTTGGTCGCTCCGGCAGTGGTGCCCCCCCCGTGGTGATGTGTGCGGCAACGGTGCAGGCAGCCAAGCCCCCACGGTGTGCCGAGCGATAGATGAGAAAATCTCACCTGGGGGGGTAGCGTAGTGGCAGAAGGGGCGGCAGCAGGTTGAGTGGAAGGCTGGCGCGGTTTGGCGGTGCAGCAGCAACGAGGGCGCACACACAGGCGAGCAGGCAAGCGCACCATGTCTGTCATGTTCTGTGACTGTTGTTGGCGCCTGGGTCCAGATAGCAGCCCAGCTGGTCTGGCAACCCAATGGATACTGCAGCAGTACTTCGAATAAGAGTACTTCAAGAAGTAGTACATCACAGTGGCATGTGCACAGCACAACGCCTTTGGAGTTGTTGCACACTGGGCGGTCGGTAGGGGGGTGATAGCCAAAATGTGCCCCGTCCGACGGATCAAAGGGTAGAGTCACTGGAGCTTGTGTTGTTTTCTTGGTTTCAAGTGTCGGCACTTTTGCCGCTGTCGTGCAGGTGGGTGTCAACCAGCGACTTGCGCCCCACTTTCCATTTCCTACGGGATTGATGGCGGCTTCGTGCTACGGTACGCGCCGCTGTGACCCACCTCATTGCCACCAGCTGCGCGCTCCTAGAGTTCGCAGCGTAGAGCACAAGTTATCCGTTTTGACACCATGTGCAACAAATCACACCCCATATGGCTGGTGCTGACCCCCTGGCCCGGGAAACGCGCAGCGCCACACTCGTGGGGACTTGCCTGCTGGCAGTTTGCCCCACACACCACCACCCGGGGGGGGGGCGCCACCACCGGACCACGACGGGAGCCAGGCCGAGAGGCGAGTGGGGCTTCCAAAGGCCGGCCCGCCATAGGATATACCGCCGTCTGGAGTCCCTATCTCACACACAATGCGGCGCACAGAGCGCAGGGGAGGCAGCTCTCCCAGCTGCCCCCGGAACGACGCGACACACGCCGTCGGCGCAGCATTGGCCAGCACTGCAGGCAGTTGCAAAGACTAGAGGGCAGGCACACAGCAGCAGAAAGACAGAGTGGCGGGCGGCGGCAGCGCGCCCCGCCCCCCTTGACAGCACGTGGACTGGATGCGCCTAACCCCCGCGCGCAGCTGTATAACACCAGAGCGTCACATTTGTACAAACCAGTGGGGTGCCGCAAGGTACAAGGGCAGAGGCGGGCGGGCGGCGCGCCAGCTCCAAAGCAGCCCGTCCCCCTTCCCCCCCGCCCCTCGCCCGGCCGCATCACCCCCTTTAGAACGCCGGCAGGCAGGCGTTACGGCCCCATTACAGAGGCCTTGGCCCTATGCGTGCTTGGTGGCGGCGGCAGGGGGGGGGGGCGCGGGGCGGCAGCCAGCGCCTTAGGGGGTGGCGCCCACCCCCCCCCCCCCCCCCCCCCCCGCCCCCCCC